>SKCR01036718.1:0-185922 GCA_019454045.1 Zanthoxylum bungeanum
TTACAGCTAGTGTGTCTGCTGAGAGAGAGAATGAAATTAATAATGTTTATTCAGACGTCTCTCTCGATGAGTCTGTAGATGGGGAAAGTCTTCAGGTAGGTTATATTGAACTGTTTAATGAGAGTTTAGCTATTAAGAAGACTAACATAGATGTCAATAAGAGGCTGAAACTAGTTGAGCTAGAAAAAATAATGAAGCTCAAGCAAAGCCTCTTGATGGTTGATGACCTGGAGGAGAGAAACAAAGGCTTAGTTTATAGGGTCCACACTTTAGAGGCCGATTTTGAAGATTCTAGAACTGAGTTGTCTGCGTTTTCCAGTGGGAATAAGAAACTAGACCGCATACTAGGAATTAGTGTTGAACCTAATTGCAATAAGGCATCATCGTCTAGAGCTGTGCCTTGTTAGACATTATGTCCCATAGCGTCACTGTTTGTAAATGATATTGTATTATTGTACAAAATTAACTATGTGATAATGAAATTGCCTTTTGCCGTTTTGTAATATTATTTACTTTGATATATAAATGGCGAAAGTCCATATGATTAATACCGGATTGAGATGATATGAGACAGAATCAATCCATAAAGGTTTAATCATTAAATATCCCTAGTCGGAGTATTATCGAGATCGGACATCGATAATGCGGAATAGACTAGTATTACGCTTGTGCACGTTGTGAGGGCACAACGGCATAGTTCTCATATATTTAAGTATTGGATACTTATGCAAGTGCGATAGGAGGTTGTGTTTTACCGATGGTACGGAAAATAGCTTTGCTCTGGATAGACCCCGCGGAATCCCATTGGTAGTATGTCTGCGTGTCTATGGGAGGCCGCATCAGGGTAGGTGTATATGGTCTTAACCTGAGACTTACATCGCTAGTACTTGCGACAATCGGTAAACTTTGGTTTTGGTGGTTGGGGACCTTAACCGGTTCTGTGTACACCTCTTATGGGTTTATCGAGAATCGTAGTGTACTGGATGTGATGTCGAGATGGAAGTATCACTTCAGACATATGGAGGTGATGATCACGCAGGACACAGAACTAGTACTCTATAAAAGGTTGCAACCGTCGGGACAATATGACCAGGTCAGGATTGTCCGATTTAAATAGACTAGTTGCTTGATGTCTGATATATGTTTCGTACGGGGCAGACACATTTCCAGCCCCAGGCCTAACATGTGATCATCCGATACTGGTTCGATATACGCAATACTACGGTATACTACGCTTGATATAGATCTTATATTCCTATAAGAATATTTCTGGAGAATTGGGTAGGCATGGCGCTTTGCTAGAAGCCAACCTTGTCTTGTGAATCGGTAAAAACGTAGTACGAGGTACGTACGTGTTCGGATAATCCGATGACGTATTTACTGCCAACATATCCGGAGATCTCTTGGGTCGCTTCCGAAGATTCACCAATGACGTATGATTCAAACTCAATTAATCTTGGATTAATTACGGAGAGACTTTATCTTGGATAAAGTACTATACAAAGAGAGAGAACGATTAATTTGGAATTAATCGTAAAATATTATATTCGATATAATAATCGAAATTCGATTTCGACGCGAAATTAAAATTAGATTTTAATTCGGGCAAACGAGTTAATTTAGATTAATTTGTTAGCGACGTAAATAATAATTTCGCTAGGCGCAATTATTTATTTAAATTCAATTTAATTAACGTCGCGACGTAAGTTCGGTATTTCGGAAATATCGAACCCGAACGCGTGAGTGTGCGTGGGCCCACTTTCATTTGGAAACGTGTGGGGCCCACATGACACATGTCATTTTATGCATTATTTAATTGTTAATACATTGCATGGTGATAGTGTACAATACACTCAATGGTTTTGCATGGAGTTTGAGTGTTTGACACTCTAAGCCATTGCATGATTTGTGTCATAAGTTTATTATTAATTTAATAAATATTATGGCATAAATATAAATTGATTTTTTGTAACAAAAATCATTTAACTCCTCTCTCTCTCACATTGCCGAAACTACATGCAGTTTTGGGCTCTCCATTTTTTCAATTTTTATGGCAAGATTTGAAGAAGTTGTGCATTCAAAATCACAACAAAGGCTAGCACCTTCAAGGGATCATACAAAGGTGTTATGGGAAACTAATCCTTGAGCTTGGGAGGATCAAACAAAGCTTGGAGCTGCACTTTCCACCTTGGCCGAATTCATCACTGCACAAAGGAGAAGTTTTCATTTCATCAACGCATCCGCATTCTGATTTTTGTGAGTATGATTCCGCCATACTTCAATATTGTTCATTCATTATATATATTTTGTTGCTCTTGTTGATCTTGGGGCTTGGTTATTTTTTCCAACATGCCTAACCCTCCTAAACATGACTTAGGCAAGAAGCCTATTGAGAGAAGTCATGTTATTCCTCCATTTGTTCCTCGTCTCGTTCCACAATCTCGTTCTAGAGGTGTTGTGGGTAAACTACATTCTCATCCGAGGTTTGTGCCTGTGTGCCATCAATGTGGCAAGGCTTGACACATTAGGCCTAAGTTATACATGTTGGATAATCATACGAAGGCCTAGGAATATGTCACCTAGATTTGCTCGTTGAATTCTAGTTTCTAAAGTTTATACGTTAACCAAACAAGCTCAATTCCTTAGTGAGAAACTTGTTGTGTTGACTAGGAATTCTCAAGTGAAAGAGATTCCTAAGAAAATTTGGGTGAGGAAGCAAAGTATCTTCCCAACTACTTCTGAATGTTTTGAATGTGAAGGATATGGGAAAATTTGATCTGAGTGCCCTACCTACCTTAAGGCTAAAGGTAAGCAAGCCATGGCAGCCTCTCTTAGTGATTCAGAAGGTGGGCATACTTTTGATTAGTCTCCAAAGAATAAGAGTAATTGTTTGGCCTTTACAGCTAGTGTGTCTGCTGAGTGAGAGAATGAAATTAATGATGCAGATTCATAAGTCTTTCTCGATGAGTCTGTAGATGAGGAAAGTCTTCAGGTAGCTTATATTGAACTATTTAATGAGAGTTTAATTATTAAGAAGACTAACATAGAGGTCAAAAAGAGGCTGAAACTAGTTGAGCTAGAAAAGAATAAAGCTCAAGCAAAATTTGAGCAAAGCCTCTTGATGGTTGATGACCTGGAGGAGAGAAACAAAGGCTTAGTTTATAGGGTCCACACTTTAGAGGCCGATCTTGAAGAAGCTAGAACCCAGTTGTCTGCATTTCCCAGTGGGAATAAGAAACTAGACCGCGTACTAGGATTAGTGTAGAACCTAATTGCAATAAGGCATCATCATCTAGAGCCGTGCCTAACCCTCATAAACATGACTTAGGCAAGAAGCCTGTTGAGAGAAGTCATGTTATTCCTCCATTTGTTCCTCGTCTCGTTCCACAATCTCGTTATAGAAGTGTTGTGGGTAAACCTCGTTCTCATCCGAGGTTTGTGTCTGTGTGCCATCTCTGTGGCAAGGCTTGACACATTAGGCCTAAGTGATACATGTTGCATAATCATACGAAGGCCTAAGAATATGTCACCTAGATTTGCTTCTTTAAATCTAGTTTCTAAAGTTTATACGTTAACCAAACAAGCTCAATTCCTTAGTGAGAAACTTGCTGTGTTGACTAGGAATTCTCAAGTGAAATAGATTCCTAAGAAAATTTGGGTGAGGAAGCAAAATATCTTCCCAACTACTTCTGAATGTCTTGAATGTAAAGGATATGGGCATATTCGATCTGACTGCCATACCTACCTTAAGCCTAATGGTAAACAAGCCATGGCATCCTCTCTTAGTGATTCAGAAGGTGGGCATACTTCCGATGAGTCTCCTAAGAATAAGAATAATTTTATGGCATTTACAGCTAGTGTGTCTGCTGAGAGAGAGAATGAAATTAATAATGTTTATTCAGACGTCTCTCTCGATGAGTCTGTAGATGGGGAAAGTCTTCAGGTAGGTTATATTGAACTGTTTAATGATAGTTTAGCTATTAAGAAGACTAACATAGAGGTCAATAAAAGGCTGAAACTAGTTGAGCTTGATAAGAATGAAGCTCAAAAAAATTTGAGCAAAGCCTCTTGATGGTTGATGATCTGGAGGAGAGAAACAAAGGCTTAGTTTATAGGGTCCACACTTTAGAGGTCGATCTTGAAGATGCTAGAACCCAGTTGTCTGCGTTTTCCAGTGGGAATAAAAAACTAGACCGCGTACTAGGAATTAGTGTAGAACCTAATTGCAATAAGGCATCATCGTCTAGAGCTGTGCCTAACCCTCCTAAACATGACTTAGGCAAGGAGCCTGTTGAGTGAAGTCATGTTATTCCTCCATTTGTTCCTCGTCTCGTTCCACAATCTCGTTCTAGAGGTGTTGGGGGTAAACCTTGTTCTCATCCGAGGTTTGTGCCTTTGTGCCATCACTGTGGCAAGGCTTGACACATTAGGACTAAATGATACATGTTGCACAATCATACAAAGAGGCCTAAGAATGTGTCACCTAGATTTGCTTCTTCAAATATAGTTTCTCAAGTTTATTCATTAACCAAACAAGCTTAATTCCTTAGAAAAAACTTGTTGTGTTGATTAGGAATTCTCTAGTGAAAGAGATTCCTAAGAAAATTTGGGTGAGGAAGCAAAATATCTTCCAACTACTTCTGAATGTTTTGAATGTGAAGGATATTGGCATATTCGATCTGAGTGCCCTACCTACCTTAAGGCTAAAGGTATGCAAGCCATGGCAACCTCTCTTAGTGATTCAGAAGGTGGGCATACTTTTGATGAGTCTCTTAAGAATAAGAGTAATTTTATGGCCTTTACAGCTAGTGTGTCTGATGAGAGAGAGAATGAAATTAATGATGCTAATTCAGAAGTCTCTATCGATGAGTCTTTAGATGAGGAAAGTCTTCAGGTAGCTTATATTGAACTGTTTAATGAGAGTTTAGCTATTAAGAAGACTAACATAGAGGTCAATAAGAGGCTGAAACTAGTTGAGATAGAAAAGAATGATGCTCAAGCAAAATTTGAGCAAAGCCTTTTGATGGTTGATTACCTGGAGGAGAGAAAGAAAGGCTTCGTTTATATGGTCCACACTTTAGAGGCCTTTCTTCAAGAAGCTAGAACCCAGTTGTCTGCGTTTTCCAATGGGAATAAGAAACTAGACCGCGTACTAGGAATTAGTGTAGAACCTAATTGCAATAAGTCATCATAGTCTAGAGCTGTGCCTAACCCTCCTAAACATGACTTAGGCAAGAAGCCTATTGAGAGAAGTCATGTTATTCCTCCATTTGTTCCTCGTCTCGTTCCACAATCTCATTCTAGAGGTGTTGTGGGTAAACCTCATTCTCATCCGAGGTTTGTGCCTGTGTGCCATCAATGTGGCAAGGCTTGACACATTAGGCCTAAGTGATACATGTTGCATAATCATACGAAGGCCTAAGAATGTGTCACCTAGATTTGCGTATTGAAATCTAGTTTCTAAAGTTTATACAATAACCAAACAAGTTCAATTCCTTAGTGAGAAACTTGTTGTGTTAACTAGGAATTCTCAAGTGAAAGAGATTCCTAAGAAAATTTGGGTGAGGAAGCAAAATATATTCCAACTACTTCTAAATGTTTTGAATGTGAAGGATATTGGCATATTCGATCTGAGTGCCCTACCTACCTTAAGGCTAAAGGTATGCAAGCCATGGCAACCTCTCTTAGTGATTCAGAAGGTGGGCATACTTTTGATGAGTCTCTTAAGAATAAGAGTAATTTTATGGCCTTTACAGCTAGTGTGTCTGATGAGAGAGAGAATGAAATTAATGATGCTGATTCAGAAGTCTCTATCGATGAGTCTTTAGATGAGGAAAGTTTTCACGTAGCTTATATTGAACTGTTTAATGAGAGTTTAGCTATTAAGAAGAATAACATAGAGGTCAATAAGAGGTTGAAACTAGTTGAGATAGAAAAGAATGATGCTCGAGCAAAATTTGAGCAAAGCCTCCTGATGGTTGATTACATAGAGGAGAGAAACAAAGGATTAGTTTATAGGGTCCAGACTTTAGAGGCCGATCTTGAAGATGCTAGAACCCAGTTTTCTGCGTTTGCTAGTGGGAATAAGAAACTAGACCGCATACTAGGAATTAATGTTGAACCTAATTGCAATAAGGCATCATCGTCTTGAACTGTGCCTAACCCTCCTAAACATGACTTAGGCAAGAAGCATGTTGAGAGAAGTCATGTTATTCCTTCATTTGTTCCTCGTCTCGTTCCACAATCTCGTTATAGAAGTGTTGTGGGTAAACCTCGTTCTCTTCCGAGGTTTGTGCCTGTGTGCCATCACTGTGGCAAGGCTTGACACATTAGGCCTAAGTGATACATGTTGCATAATCATACGAAGGCCTAAGAATGTGTCACCTAGATTTGCTTCTTTAAATCTATTTTCTAAAGTTTATACGTTAACCAAACAAGCTTAATTCCTTAGTGAGAAACTTGCTGTGTTGACTAGGAATTCTCAAGTGAAATAGATTCCTAAGAAAATTTGGGTGAGGAAGCAAAATATCTTCCCAACTACTTCTGAATGTCTTGAATGTGAAGGATATAGGCATATTCGATCTGACTGCCCTACCTACCTTAAGGCTAAAGGTAAACAAGCCATGGCAGCCACTCTTAGAGATTCAGAAGGTGGGCATACTTCCGATGAGTCTCCTAAGAATAAGAATAATTTTATGGCCTTTACAGCTAGTGTGTCTGCTGAGAGAGAGAATGAAATTAATGATGTTGATTTAGACGTCTCTCTCGATGAGTCTGTAGATAAGGAAAGTCTTCAGGTAGCTTATATTAAACTGTTTAATGAGAGTTTAGCTATTAAGAAGACTAACATAGATGTCAATAAGAGGCTGAAACTAGTTGAGCTAGAAAATAATGAAGCTCAAGCAAAATTTGAGCAAAGCCTCTTGATGGTTGATGACCTGGAGGAGAGAAACAAAGGCTTAGTTTATAGGGTCCACACTTTAGAGGCCGATCTTGAAGATGCTAGAACTGAGTTGTCTGCGTTTTCCAGTGGGAATAAGAAACTAGACCGCATACTAGGAATTAATGTTGAACCTAATTGCAATAAGGCATAATCGTCTAGAGATGTGCCTAACCCTCCTAAACATGACTTAGGCAATAAGCCTATTGAGTGAAGTCATGTTATTCCTCCATTTGTTCCTCGTCTCGTTCCATAATCTCGTTCTAGAGGTGTTGTGGGTAAACCTCATTCTCATCCGAGGTTTGTGTCTGTGTGCCATCAATGTGGCAAGGCTTGACACATTAGGCATAAGTGATACATGTTGCATAATTATACGTTAACCAAACAAGCTCAATTCCTTAGTGAGAAACTTGTTGTGTTGACTAGGAATTCTCAATTGAAAAAGATTCCTAAGAAAATTTGGGTGAGGAAGAAAAGTTTCTTCCCAACTACTTCTGAATGTTTTGAATGTGAAGGATATGGGAATATTTAATCTGAGTGCCCTACCTACCTTAAGGCTAAAGGTAAGCAAGCCATGGCAGCCTCTCTTAGTGATTCAGAAGGTGGGCATACTTTTGATTAGTCTCCAAAGAATAAGAGTAATTTTTTGGCCTTTACAGCTAGTGTGTCTGCTGAGTGAGAGAATGAAATTAATGATGCAGATTCAGAAGTCTTTCTCGATGAGTCTGTAGATGAGGAAAGTCTTCAGGTAGCTTATATTAAACTATTTAATGAGAGTTTAATTATTAAGAAGACTAACATAGAGGTCAATAAGAGGCTGAAACTAGTTGAGCTAGAAAAGAATAAAGCTCAAGCAAAATTTGAGCAAAGCCTTGTTGGAGTTCAATCAAAGGTCCCAAGGATCACAAACAAAGCATAAAAATCACATATGAACACATCAAAGGAGGTGGCGGAATCAACTCACATTGAATTTCGGTTTTGATGTTTGAAGAACAAGGTGCGATTTTTGCTCCCTCCAAGTCACGGCAATGGCTTCTGGAACTGCAGTGGACGCTCGGTTTGGACTGGTTTGGACTCCACCATTTTCGGCCATGTGAGACTCCATTGAAGCTCAAAGCTTCAAGCTTCCTTGCTCAAAGAAGAAGCTTCCCTATCACCTATGTATGCTCAAGGTGTGCTAGCACTTGATTTTTGCCACAAAAATCATTATCTTGCTTCTCCATTTTCGGCAGAAAACAGAACAAGAAGGAGAAGAAAAACGGTCCAAGACCGAGAGAGAAGATAGAAGGTTTTGGCTCCATTTTTTTTTTGTGTGAAACCGTGAAGACCAAAAGAAAAGTGAGAGAGTGTCACATGAATCTAGTCTCAAAATTAGGCCAAATACATAAACAACAAAGACCAATGAGAGTCACGTGAATGGCCAAATATTTTGCCAAAAACCGTGTACTACACATGGTCCAAGAGAGAGAAAATGATTTTTATATACATATATCTTTATTCCATTTACCAAGTAAATGAATAAAATATATATACACAAGTCCTATCAACTTTCAAACAATCACCTTTCTATATTCACATCATGTCACTTTAATAAAGTGACAACATGTCATATCACATCACTCAAAGTGACAATTGATTTGACGCATGATGTGACAAACGATTTGACGCTTGATGTGACTCGCGTGCCGCGTTCGAATTCGAAATGCGAACGCGCTCGCAATCACTCTCGGGCTCGGGTTCGCTAATTCCAAATTAACGAATTTTCCGTCGCGTCGCAATTAAATGATTACGCCTAGCGAAATCACTATTCACGTCGCTAACGAATTAATTCTAAATTAATTCGTTCGCCCGAATTAAAATCTAATTTTAATTCCGCGTCAAAATCCAATTTCGATTAATATATTGAATATATTAATTTTACCGATTAATTCCAAATTAATCGTTCTCTCTCTTAATTATATTTTATCCCAGATAAAATATCTCCGCAATTAATCCCAGATTAATTTTCTCTCTCATCGAATTAATCCCAGATTAATTCTATCTCTCTCTTCTAATTATCCCAGATTAATCAAAGTACGAGTCATACATCATCGGTGAATCTTCAGGAAGCGACCCATGAGATCTCCGGATATGTTGGCAGTAAATACGATCGTCGGACTGTCCGAACACGTAAGTACCTCGTACTACGTTTATATCGATTTACAAGACAAGGTTGGCTTCTAGCAAAGCGCCATGCCTACCCAATTCTCCAGAAATATTCTTACAGGAATATATAGATCTGTATCAAGCGTAGTATACCGTAGTATTGTGTATATCGGCCCAGTATCGGATAATCACGTGCTAGGGCTGGGGCTGGATAAGTGTCTGCCCCGTCCGAAACACATGTCGGATGTCTGGTAACATAGTCTCTATAATCGGATATACATGACCTGGTCACAATATCCCGATTGGTTGCGCAACACTCAAGAGCACTAGTACCGTATCCTGCGTGACATCATCTCCAAATGACTGAAGTGACACTTCCATCTTGACATCACACCCAATACACTACGACTCTCTGATAAACCCAGAAGTGGTGTACACAGAACCGGTTAAAGCCCCCTACCACCAAGACCAAAGTTTATCGATTATCGTAAGTATTAGCGATGCAAGTCTCAGGTTAAGACTATACACACCTACCTCGATTTCGGCCTCCCATAGACACATAGTCATAATACCAATGGGATTCCGAGGGGTCTATCCAGAGCGAAGCTGTTTCCCGTACCATCGGTGAAACACGACCTCCTATCGCACTTGCATAAGTATCCAATACTTAATATATGAGAACTATGTCGTTGTGCCCTCACAAACGCGCACAAGTGCAATACTAGCCTATTCCGCATTATCGATGTCCAGTCTCGATAATACTACGGCTAGGGATATTTAATGATTAAACCTTCGGGGACTGCTACTGTCTCATATCATTCTCAGTCCAGGTACTAATCATAGGGACCTCTCTTCATTTATATATCTATGGTGCTCTAATCACAAATGATGAGTGCAATTTCCTTGTCACATAGTTAATTTGCTACAACAACACAATGATCTGTGCAAATAGTGACGCTATGGGTCATTTTGTCCAACAATCTCCCACTTGGCACATAGCCAGTCACTCAAGTGTCCCACACCTGAACTATGTACGGTTCGCTCAAATTGCTGAGGAAAGGTTTTCGTCAGCGGATTTGCTTAATTATCGTCTGACGCGATTTACACGATCATCACATCGCCACGATGTATGATCCGAACGAATCAGATGATATAGAAGTATATTTTGGATCGTCGATGAGACCTTTAATTCTTTAGCCTGTGCTGACGCCTAGCTCAGCTGCTAACAGAACTATATCTAATCTAATTAGATTTATTATCGATCCAAATGGCTTCTATTACTGCCTCAGCTGCAGCAATAATCCGCATTTGTTGTTAATTCGGCAACAGTTATCTTGCTCGGAAGATTTCCAGCTCGCTGTCCCAGTGTTCAAACTTTATAGTACCGCAATATTTACCGGTTTGGAAACTTGCAGCAGTGATCCCAGTCACTTCAAGTTCTCCATCTCCATAGTTTAAGACAACATCTTTAGTTCTCTTAGATACTAACAGATGTTCTTAATCTTTAATCCAGTGACTATCACTTGGATTGACCCGATTGTGACTCCATATGCTCAAAGCGTATGAGACACCAATATAAGTACATTTTAAATGTACAATTTCTCAGAGAGTATTACCAACTCCAAATCTAGCCCAGTAGATCTTTATTCCTTGAATAAAGGTCGTTACTCCCCAGAATTCTACGGAGAATTTCTTATGAAAGCCAAGCTTTCACCAATTGTTTTATGGGATTTCATTGTCAGTGCCCTCTCCCACTAACCTCCTTATATACACAAGAATTATTTCGTTTTGAGTCAAATCATAAACTATTATGATTATTTCAAAACGTCAGTTCCAAGAACCTCATGCTTGCTTCAATCCAAACATGGATCGAATAACCGGTAAACCTTGTTTGTCGGTTATACAAATCGTCAGGATGTTGAAAGCATCCTCCAAAAGGTTTCCTTTTCAGGAAAGCGATTTTGATCTGCAACTGACACATTTCATAAATGAAATATGCAGTTATCAACAAGCATCTTCAAAATGGATTTACCATGGCAACAGGTAAAAGGTTGAACCGTTATTAACATAATGTTGATAACGATACCTTTCCGTCAAAAGCCCTGCTTTGTACGTTGGTATGTTGCCTTCCATGTATGTCTTCCTTGAAGACGTTTAATGTACCATAGGCAAAATGCCTTGTGGTACAAGAACTAGTATCCAAAATAGTTGTTAAACATGGAATCCATTCCGGACTCATGGCACTTTGCCATAATAGGGAGTCGATACCTCGTATCACTTCCTCATACGTAATCAGTTGGTGTACCTTAAAAGATTAAAATCTTTATGAGGTGAGATCAGAAACCCATACCCTAGGTTGTTTTCTGACTCTCACTGATCTACGCGATTTCTTGTGTATTTGAAGATTAATGGTACAGATTCATCATAGATGAATTGTTTGTGTTCCATTAAGGACTTCGTGCTTTGAATAGTATTACTCCGATTTTCATCGAGTATCACTATCCTCCCACTGACCACTGCATATCGGTATTCCTCTCAGGAAAACCGCATGGTGAGCAACAATCACATTGTTCTCATGTGGGATTTATAAGTACTATACTTATGGTTTCCCTTAGGATAACCTATATTAGCACTAATCCAATTTGGGTTCTTAGTTTGGTATCATCCAAACTTTATGTCTGGCATACCCAAATTATCAGGAATGAGAACCTCGTTTCTTTCCTGTTCATATCCTATATGATATCTGTCAAACAGATTTACATGGAACCTTATTCTAAATAAGTTTTGCACTGTTAATACATATCCTGTTGAAGGAAACAGTAGCTCAGAGCGACTCTCGAAAAACCTAATCATGTCAACACAAACTTGGTTTTTAGTTCTGACACACCATCTAACTGACGTGTCTCGGGAGGAGTCCTCATACGAAAGAATACCGTACTCTTTCATTTACATATGAAACTTACTGCTTAAGTATTTTCCATTACGGTTTTACCGTGGCGGAATAATACAATAGCCGATCTGTTTGTCTACTTCGTGTCGAAACTCTAAAGTTTCCGATCTGTGTTCTTCAAAAGAAACACCTAACAACAACGTGATGTCACATCCGTTAAGGTCACGAAATATTCATGTTAACATCTAGCCTAGCTAGATATGGGCCCACTTACTTCACCATGAATAGGGCTAACAGATCGGTGGCCCTTTTACTATTACCAAGTAAATAGTATCTTAGGTAGTTTACCTAATAAACTAGATTCGCAGACCTTGTTTGAATAGTCAAATCAGTCCTAGTACCCACTCTTCAAAAGTGTGGATATTACGAGTCTTGTTTAATAAACTAGATTCGTAGACCTTATTTGAATAGTCAAATCAGTCCTAGTACCCACTCTTCAAAAGTGTGGATATACGAGTCTTGTTTAATTGTGTTCCAGACAACAATGCCACAAATAAGTCTCCATTGATCAAATCAATATGAGCTATTGATTTGTCATTTTATATGTTTGAGATTTTATTTATATTCAAAATATAAATTCTGTTATTCATCAATCCATTATATTTATCTCAGTATCATCTTTATATATTGAAACACTTTAGTGTTCTAGAATATAAAGGTTTTATCCGCAATGGATTAAACACTGAATAGAGATAATGACTCTAGATAAACTAGTTACATTATGACAGTTCCTAATTTAAATACATACCCAAAGGGTAGTTTCTAAACTTAGGTATCTACGGTCGAAACAGCGACTTTCGTCCCGTTTCCGATTCGCAGAGAAATCTCGGCTTGAAGCCAGTATCCAGCTCACAGCGGATTCTGAACGTCAATACATATATTTTATGTACCACACTAAATATTTAAAATCCAATTTTAATGCTAGTAGTGAACATAACTTTGACAAATATTTAAAGTTAGAGCCTCACCCTTTCTTTAATTCCTTCGTGTCTTCCATATCCAAATGGTAGTCACTTTGGGATATGTCAATTATCCCTTTCAATATTTCACAAACCTTTGGCCAAGCCTTGGGTTTCGGAATATCGAAACGATGTGCACCTTGTGCTACATGCCCAATTGCAAACTTTGACTTTTCTCCACTAGAATAGTCAATTAATTCTCCAAGAATTATTAATTGCAATTTTAATACTTTTAAATCTAAAGATAGATTTATTGTAAGTATATTAATTAAGCATTAAAGTCATCATCACATAAATCTTCCAAAGATTTTATGCTCTACTATTTGCTTAATTTGGGCGTAACGTATAATAAGTTATTTTATCAAATAAAGTAACCTATTATTTATTCCAATTGAAAATTAATCATTTAAAATATTTAATCAAGATTATTTTTTTAAATATTCAACTTTTCAATTTCTTATCTTGATTACAATAGTCTAACTATTTAATCAACGATTAGTGGTACTATATATATATAATGATTATAATAGTCCAACTATATAATCAAATATAATCCAAATTAATTAACCTCAATTACATTGATTACTATAATCCAATTATAAAATCAACTGTAAACTGAAATTAATTAATTCACATATATTGATTAATATAATCCAATTATATATAATCAAGTATAATACAGTCCAACTGTTTATTAAAAAAACATAAATACTAGTCCAACTAATACTTTTGATTAATATGACGAATAAAATAAAATGAGCGTGTTTAGCGAGTATTCGAACGAATGTTGCAAATTCAATACTTGCCTCCCACTATTTTTCGTCGAGTCTCTAACCCTCTGTGGAGTACTCGGGAAACCGTGTTTCCTAGTGGGCTAGGATCCTATTAAATAACACACAACCCTGACTTTGGCCAATAAAAAGCTGTATGCTATTTAACTAGGTAGATCTCACAGATCAATTGGATCTCATCCAATTCCTAGATCCGGTTAGGTGGACATCCAAGTCCGAAACATATGTATAATGTCAATGTATCCATTACATTTTCCTAACCCTATCCTCTGAATCATCTAGGCCTTGGCTTTGGCCAAAAACAAACCTAATGATTCCAGTTAAGCTGGACCATTGACGAGGAAATTTTTGTAATCAATGTCATTGGACAAAAAGTGATCTGACTTTGGCCAATAAAAATCACGATTTGGACAAGACGCCGATATGCAACAAAACTCTCATGATTCAAGTACATCCTTGATTGACAAAGGTCTTGACTTTGGTCAATAAAAAAACCAATGCCAACTTCGGATCTTGACAAGAATCATTCAATGGAAGGATATTTTGCTTATTATAAAACGAGGGTTTTTCGCGTGCAAATTGGCTACCAATTTAATTATCTTTGTTAAGGTCTCATCATCATACACCCTTAAACATGCATTCTAAATACATAATAAAGCGTATATGAAAATAAAATAATAATGATATGCGGATGGATATTTTACATTGATCCTAGATCAAATCTCTCACTTTCTCTCTCCCGCTAGCACTTGTATTACTTCTACCCGTTACACTACACTTCTAAAGAAACCTCTTATACATAGAGGGGAATAGGTGAGAAGAGAATACAATGAAATAGGAGATAAGGCTGGACACGCAGGTCCAATTAATAAATCAAATTTATTACAATTTCCAAAATCGCCGAACCCGACTAATATCCATCCGATATACATTATTCAAACATCACAACCATGTATTCATACAAGCATGTTATCAATCAATCAATCAAATTAATTAATCTTGATTATTAGTGATCATCCAATGTTCAAACAAAGATTTGATTTTTGTTCGAGTCAAACTCGTTTTTGCGAACACGTACTCAAAGTACGATTTCTACGAATTAAATTAAACTACATAATTAAATCCAATTTAATACGTATTTAATTCTAATTCATTATTTAATTCTAAATTAAATATTACACTTTTATAACGAACCTTTACGACTTAAATTCCAAATTTAATCGCAACGGGTCTCAAAGCCCGATTAACATCTAATGTTTTATTTAATTAAAGTCCAATGGGCTTTTAATTAATTTCTATAGGCGTGGACTTTTGGTCAACTCGGGTCAAACCGAACAACCAAAATCCAATCCGGGAGTTTACCCCATAAGCCTTTAAATTAATTTTGGCCCATTAGGCCCAATTAAATAATTAAGGTCCATTAAGTCATAATTGGACCTTTTGGATTCGGTTTTGGGCCTAATTGGATCCAACCAATTTTGCCTAAACCCAACTTTGTTACAATAAAGCCCAAAAGCCCAATTACAACCTAACAAGCCCAATTTCCAAAATCAAGCCCAAATTAATTAACTTATAAAATTCCAAATTTCACAATTAATTAACCTAAGTGTAATACACAATCAATTACCCAATTAACATTTCTAAAATATCAATTAGCCTAATTAATCATGCACTTAACAACCAAATAGTGTCCAACACAATTCAATTAAAATCAAACCCAATTAACATGCTATCAAGTCTCGGCAATTAGGGGTTTTCAATTCGATTCGGTTTCAATCCAATTGAGTCCACAATCTTAACATCCCAAATAAACACAATTCATCCAATGAATTAAAACAAAAAATCACAATAAATTTCATGTTCCTTAAGTTTCGGCCAAGCCACTTTAAAAGGGAAAAAATGTTCTAAATCAAAATTCAATCAAATTGAACTTCAAAACAACATTCACCAATTGTTTTAAGTCATCCAATGATCAAACAAAACAAAATTACCAGACATTAGGTTCTTCCAATTTTCGGCCAAGCATCCAATTTGGGGAAAATTGAATCCAATTCAATTTCATGAAATTGATCACACAACAATCTCAATTCAACCTCATTCAAGCATAATGCATAAACAATTCAACCAAATCATGCCTAAATCGAGTTTACCCAAATTAAAGTTTGACAAAAATAAGCAAATTGGGGAAAATCAATCCAATCAATTTTTTATCAAATTGATTACATACAACTCAAATTCAATCATATATAATCATCCTCAAACAATCAATTAGACAGAATCAAGCCAAAATCAAAAAGCCCCAAATTTGCTCAAGAACCCTAATTCGGTTTTCATGCAATCAAAGCTCTGATACCAATGTTGGAGTTCAATCAAAGGTCCCAAGGATCACAAACAAAGCATAAAAATCACATATGAACACATCAAAGGAGGTGGCGGAATCAACTCACATTGAATTTCGGTTTTGATGTTTGAAGAACAAGGTGCGATTTTTGCTCCCTCCAAGTCACGGCAATGGCTTCTGGAACTGCAGTGGACGCTCGGTTTGGACTGGTTTGGACTCCACCATTTTCGGCCATGTGAGACTCCATTGAAGCTCAAAGCTTCAAGCTTCCTTGCTCAAAGAAGAAGCTTCCCTATCACCTATGTATGCTCAAGGTGTGCTAGCACTTGATTTTTGCCACAAAAATCATTATCTTGCTTCTCCATTTTCGGCAGAAAACAGAACAAGAAGGAGGAGAAGAAAAACGGTCCAAGACCGAGAGAAGATAGAAAGAGGTTTTGGCTCCATTTTTTTTTTGTGTGAAACCGTGAAGACCAAAAGAAAAGTGAGAGAGTGTCACATGAATCTAGTCTCAAAATTAGGCCAAATACATAAACAACAAAGACCAATGAGAGTCACGTGAATGGCCAAATATTTTGCCAAAAAACCGTGTACTACACATGGTCCAAGAGAGAGAAAATGATTTTTATATACATATATCTTTATTCCATTTACCAAGTAAATGAATAAAATATATATACACAAGTCCTATCAACTTTCAAACAATCACCTTTCTATATTCACATCATGTCACTTTAATAAAGTGACAACATGTCATATCACATCACTCAAAGTGACAATTGATTTGACGCATGATGTGACAAACGATTTGACGCTTGATGTGACTCGCGTGCCGCGTTCGAATTCGAAATGCGAACGCGCTCGCAATCACTCTCGGGCTCGGGTTCGCTAATTCCAAATTAACGAATTTTCCGTCGCGTCGCAATTAAATGATTACGCCTAGCGAAATCACTATTCACGTCGCTAACGAATTAATTCTAAATTAATTCGTTCGCCCGAATTAAAATCTAATTTTAATTCCGCGTCAAAATCCAATTTCGATTAATATATTGAATATATTAATTTTACCGATTAATTCCAAATTAATCGTTCTCTCTCTTAATTAATATTTTATATCCAGATAAAATATCTCCGCACTTAATCCCAGATTAATTTTCTCTCTCATCGAATTAATCCCAGATTAATTCTATCTCTCTTCTAATTAATCCCAGATTAATCAAAGTACGAGTCATACATCATCGGTGAATCTTCAGGAAGCGACCCATGAGATCTCCGAATATGTTGGCAGTAAATACGATCGTCGGACTGTCCGAACACGTAAGTACCTCGTACTACGTTTATATCGATTTACAAGACAAGGTTGGCTTCTAGCAAAGCGCCATGCCTACCCAATTCTCCAGAAATATTCTTACAGGAATATATAGATCTGTATCAAGCGTAGTATACCGTAGTATTGTGTATATCGGCCCAGTATCGGATAATCACGTGCTAGGGCTGGGGCTGGATAAGTGTCTGCCCCGTCCGAAACACATGTCGGATGTCTGGTAACATAGTCTCTATAATCGGATATACATGACCTGGTCACAATATCCCGATTGGTTGCGCAACACTCAAGAGCACTAGTACCGTATCCAAATGACTGAAGTGACACTTCCATCTTGACATCACACCCAATACACTACGACTCTCTGATAAACCCAGAAGTGGTGTACACAGAACCGGTTAAAGCCCCCTACCACCAAGACCAAAGTTTATCGATTATCGTAAGTATTAGCGATGCAAGTCTCAGGTTAAGACTATACACACCTACCTCGATTTCGGCCTCCCATAGACACATAGTCATAATACCAATGGGATTCCGAGGGGTCTATCCAGAGCGAAGCTGTTTCTTACCCGTACCATCGGTGACCACGACCTCCTATCGCACTTGCATAAGTATCCATACTTATATATATGAGACTATGCCGTTGTGCCCTCACAAACGCGCACAAGTGCAATACTAGCCTATTCCGCATTATCGATGTCCAGTCTCGATAATACTACGGCTAGGATATTAATGATTAAACCTTCGGGGACTGCTACTGTCTCATATCATTCTCAGTCCAGGTACTAATCATAGGGACCTCTCTTCATTTATATATCTATGGTGCTCTAATCACAAATGATGAGAGTGCAATTTCCTTGTCACATAGTTAATTTGCTACAACAACACAATGATCTGTGCAAATAGTGACGCTATGGGTCATTTTGTCCAACAAGCCTCTTGATGGTTGATGACCTGGAGGGGAGAAACAAAGGCTTAGTTTTTAGGGTCCACACTTTAGAGGCCGATCTTGAAGAAGCTAGAACCCAGTTGTCTGTGTTTTCCAGTGGGAATAAGAAACTAGACCGTGTACTAGGAATTAGTGTATAACCTAATTGCAATAAGGCATCATCGTCTAGAGTTGTGCCTAACCCTCCTAAACATGACTTAAGCAAGGAGTCTGTTGAGTGAAGTCATGTTATTCCTCCATTTGTTCCTCGTCTCATTTCATAATCTCGTTCTAGAGGTGTTGGGGGTAAAACTTGTTCTCATCCGAGGTTTGTGCCTGTGTGCCATCACTGTGGCAAGGCTTGACACATTAGGACTAAATGATACATGTTGCACAATCATACAAAGAGGCCTAAGAATGTGTCACCTAGATTTTCTTCTTCAAATCTAGTTTCTCAAGTTTATTCATTAACCAAACAAGCTTAATTCCTTAGAAAAAACTTGTTGTGTTGATTAGGAATTCTCTAGTGAAAGAGATTCCTAAGAAAATTTGGGTGAGGAAGCAAAATATCTTCCAACTACTTCTGAATGTTTTGAATGTGAAGGATATTGGCATATTCGATCTGAGTGCCCTACCTACCTTAAGGCTAAAGGTATGCAAGCCATGGCAACCTCTCTTAGTGATTCAGAAGGTGGGCATACTTTGATGAGTCTCTTAAGAATAAGAGTAATTTTATGGCCTTTACAGCTAGTGTGTCTGATGAGAGAGAGAATGAAATTAAAGATGTTGATTCAGAAGTCTCTATCGATGAGTCTTTAGATGAGGAAAGTCTTCAGGTAGCTTATATTGAACTGTTTAATTAGAGTTTAGCTATTAAGAAGACTAACAAAGAGGTCAATAAGAGGTTGAAACTAGTTGAGATTGAAAAGAATGATGCTCAAGCAAAATTTTAGCAAAGCCTCTTGATGGTTGATGACATGGAGGAGAGAAACAAAGGATTAGTTTATAGGGTCCACACTTTAGAGGCCGATCTTGAAGATGCTAGAACCCAGTTTTCTGCGTTTTCTAGTGGGAATAAAAAACTAGACCGCATACTCGGAATTAATGTTGAACCTAATTGCAATAAGGCATCATCGTCTAGAGCTGTGACAAACCCTCTTAAACATGACTTAGGCAAGAAGCCTGTTGAGAGAAGTCATGTTATACCTCCATTTGTTCCTCGTCTCATTCCACAATCTCGTTATAGAAGTGTTGTGGGTAAACCTCGTTCTCATCCGAGGTTTGTGCCTGTCTGCCATCACTGTGGCAAGGCTTGACAGATTAGGCCTAAGTGATACATGTTGCATAATCATACGAAGGCCTAAGAATGTGTCACCTAGATTTGCTTCTTTAAATCTAGTTTCTAAAGTTTATACGTTAACCAAACAAGCTCAATTCCTTAGTGAGAAACTTGCTGTGTTGACTAGGAATTCTCAAGTGAAATAGATTCCTAAGAAAATTTGGGTGAGGAAGAAAAATATCTTCCAACTACTTCTGAATGTCTTGAATGTGAAGGATATGGGCATATTCGATCTGACTGCCCTACCTACCTTAAGGCTAAAGATAAACAAGCCATGGCAGCCACTCTTAGAGATTCCGAAGGTGGGCATACTTCTGATGAGTCTCCTAAGAATAAGAATAATTTTATGGCCTTTACAGCTAGTGTGTCTTCTTAGAGAGAGAATGAAATTAATGATGTTGATTCAGACGTCTCTCTCGTTGAGTCTGTAGATGAGGAAAGTCTTCAGGTAGCTTATATTGAACTGTTTAATGAGAGTTTAGCTATTAAGAAGACTAACATAGATGTCAATAAGAGGCTAAAACTAGTTGAGCTAGAAAATAATGAAGCTCAAGCAAAATTTGAGCAAAGCCTCTTAATGGTTGATGACCTGGAGGAGAGAAACAAAGGCTTAGTTTATAGGTTCCACACATTAGAGGCCGATCTTGAAGATGCTAGAACTGAGTTGTCTGCGTTTTCCAGTGGGAATAAGAAACTAGACCGCATACTAGGAATTAGTGTTGAACCTAATTGCAATAAGGCATCATCGTCTAGAGCTGTGCTAAACCCTCATAAACATGACTTAGGCAAGAAGCCTGTTGAGAGAATTCATGTTATTCCTCCATTTGTTCCTCGTCTCGTTCCACAATCTCGTTCTAGAGGTGTTGTGGGTAAACCTCATTCTCATCCGAGGTTTGTGCCTGTGTGCCATCAATGTGGCAAGGCTTGACACATTAAGCATAAGTGATACATGTTGCATAATCATACGAAGGCCTAAGAATGTGTCACCTTGATTTGCTTATTGAAATCTAGTTTCTAAAGTTTATACGTTAACCAAACAAGCTCAATTCCTTAGTGAGAAACTTGTTGTGTTGACTAGGAATTCTCAAGTGAAAGAGATTCCTAAGAAAATTTGGGTGAGGAAGCAAAGTTTCTTCCCAACTACTTCTGAATGTTTTGATTATGAAGGATATGGGAACATTTATATATCTATGGTGCTCTAATCACAAATGATGAGAGTGCAATTCCTTGTCACATAGTTAATTTGCTACCAACACAATGATCTGTGCAAATAGTGACGCTATGGGTCATTTTGTCCAACAAGCCTCTTGATGGTTGATGAATGGGGGGAGGAGAAACAAGGCTTAGTTTTTAGGGTCCACACTTTGAGGCCGATCTTGAAGAAGCTAGAACCCAGTTGTCTGTGTTTTCCAGTGGGAATAAGAAACTAGACCGTGTACTAGGAATTAGTGTATAACCTAATTGCAATAAGGCATCATCGTCTAGAGTTGTGCCTAACCCTCCTAAACATGACTTAAGCAAGGAGTCTGTTGAGTGAAGTCATGTTATTCCTCCATTTGTTCCTCGTCTCATTTCATAATCTCGTTCTAGAGGTGTTGGGGGTAAACCTTGTTCTCATCCGAGGTTTGTGCCTGTGTGCCATCACTGTGGCAAGGCTTGACACATTAGGACTAAATGATACATGTTGCACAATCATACAAAGAGGCCTAAGAATGTGTCACCTAGATTTTCTTCTTCAAATCTAGTTTCTCAAGTTTATTCATTAACCAAACAAGCTTAATTCCTTAGAAAAAACTTGTTGTGTTGATTAGGAATTCTCTAGTGAAAGAGATTCCTAAGAAATTTTGGGTGAGGAAGCAAAATATCTTTCAACTACTTCTGAATGTCTTGAATGTGAAGGATATTAGCATATTCGATCTGAGTGCCCTACCTACCTTAAGGCTAAAGGTAAGCAAGCCATGGCAACCTCTCTTAGTGATTTAGAAGGTGGGCATACTTTAGATGAGTCTCTTAAGAATAAGAGTAATTTTATGGCCTTTACCGCTAGTGTGTCTGATGAGAGAGAGAATGAAATTAATGATGCTGATTCAGAAGTCTCTATCGATGAGTCTATAGATGAGAAGAGTCTTCAGGTAGCTTATATTGAACTGTTTAATGAGAGTTTAGCTATTAAGAAGACTAACATAGAGGTCAATAAGAGGTTGAAACTAGTTGAGATAGAAAAGAATGATGCTCAAGCAAAATTTGAGCAAAGCCTCTTGATGGTTGATGACATGGAGGAGAGAAACAAAGGATTAGTTTATAGGGTCCACACTTTAGAGGCCGATCTTGAAGATGCTAGAACCCAGTTTTCTGCGTTTTCCAGTGGGAATAAGAAACTAGACCGCATACTAGGAATTAATGTTGAACCTAATTGCAATAAGGCATCATCGTCTAGAGCTGTGCCTAACCCTCCTAAACATGACTTATGCAAGAAGCCTGTTGAGAGAAGTCATGTTATTCCTCCATTTGTTCCTCGTCTCGTTCCACAATCTCGTTATAGAAGTGTTGTGGGTAAACCTCGTTCTCATCTGAGGTTTGTGCCTGTGTGCCATCATTGTGGCAAGGCTTGACACATTAGGCCTAAGTGATACATGTTGCATAATCATACGAAGGCCTAAGATTGTGTCACCTAGATTTGCTTCTTTAAATCTAGTTTCTAAAGTTTTTACGTTAACTAAACAAGCTCAATTCCTTAGTGAGAAACTTGCTGTGTTGACTAGGAATTCTCAAGTGAAATAGATTCCTAAGAAAATTTGGGTGAGGAAGCAAAATATCTTCCCAACTACTTCTGAATGTCTTGAATGTGAAGGATATGGGCATATTCGATCTGACTACCCTACCTACCTTAAGGCTAAAGGTAAACAAGCCATGGCAGCCACTCTTAGAGATTCAGAAGGTGGGCATACTTCCGATGAGTCTCATAAGAATAAGAATAATTTTATGGCATTTACAGCTAGTGTGTCTGCTGAGAGAGAGAGAATGAAATTAATGATGTTGATTCAGACGTCTCTCTCGATGAGTCTGTAGATGAGGAAAGTCTTCAGGTAGCTTATATTGAACTGTTTAATGATAGTTTAGCTATTAAGAATACTAACATAGAGGTCAATAAAAGGCTGAAACTAGTTGAGCTTGATAAGAATGAAGCTCAACAAAATTTGAGCAAAGCCTCTTGATGGTTGATGACCTGGAGGAGAGAAACAAAGGCTTAGTTTATAGGGTCCACACTTTAGAGGTCGATCTTGAAGATGCTAGAACCCAGAGGTCGATCTTCTGATCAGCTTATTCTGGACGTTGCCTCTGGCCACCATCATCTGTTCATTGGTGGTACGATTGTCGTTTCTACTTTACTTATTCTATCGGTTGCTTAACCGGATCGTGTGTCACAACCTGTAGCATAAATCCAATATTAACACTCAATCAATCTCTCGGATTGCTTTCCTCTACGCCATAGAGCAGGGGTTGTCCATTGACATCCTCGATGTCATTTTACGCCAGATGATTCGTATCTGAACCTCTTCTTTTGCTGCTCACACCATTCCTTACGGGTACCTTATCCACCGGATTATCTTGTCCTTGATTCTCGACTTTGTGCATGATCATGCGCTTCCTCTCTTGAAGCCCATTGGACTTCAGACTGTGTCCTCAGGAGCCACTCATCTCCCTGCACATGCTCGTGAGCCTGCTTCCTCACCAACTGCTTATCCTGTTTCTGCTCTATCTGATGCTCCTCTAGCCTCAGCTTCCTCCTCTTCCTCTTCCGTCGGTCCTCCTCATAATTTTTATTAGCGCATATTGGACTCTCAGGCGACTATCCTGGCTGAGCTTCGGCTGCTTTTCGGAGGCCAATCCGAGATCCGCACTTCTATTCGCCGCTTGGAGACTTATTTTGAACGGTGTTTTGTGGATACTCATAGTGACTCTGAGGACGAGAATATTTCTGACAGTTCTGAGTCAGCCTCGTAGCCTTGCTTCGTTTCTGAGGACTTATTAGACTTAGGGAGAGGTTGTCTATTTATGGATCCTTGTTTTAGCTTTATGTGTTTTTCTTATCTATCTTGTATTTGTTTTTACGAACTATTGCTGACCATTGCTATAACTTAATGAACTTGCTCTTTTTTGAATGACATTGGTTAATGATTGTTCTTATTTGCTTTCTTTTGGATAATGCTTTTTCCTGTTTACTTCTCGTTTGTTCTTATGCAAACTGTGTGGGCCTGTTAGTGAGGGGGAGTAGGTTTTGTTCTTATCCTTTGCCATTTCGTGAGAAAAATGGGGAGTAGTAGCTAGTAGCGTAGATTATTAGTAGCTAGTAGCGTAGATTATCCCAATGCTATATTAAGGTGGAGAAGGATATCTACTTATACATGTATCTGCTTTATGTTATACTTGATAATCCCAATGTTTTTCATGGTATATTGTTGTTTGTGGATGTTTCAGATAAGCAGGTTTGTTATTGAAGTGGCATTGTTTTCAAGGCTACTCTAATAGGTATTAGATCGAGTCCTAATGTAATAAGTTACTATTTTGATGGTTGACAATTGTCTATTTTTTTATTTTTGGGTCTATTACTGTAGCATTTCTATTAGGAGGTGCTTTATCATGGAATGCCAAAGCGGGGGATTGTTAGTTTCATTTTTGTTGCCAATGTCCGTGACAAAACAAGTTTAATTGAGTTGTAATTTTTCTTCTAGTATTTGGAGCAATTGGATTGGTTTTTGGCAAAGCTGAAGCATCTTCGTTAATGGTGCGTTCGAACATGTGGCGTTACTGGCACGTTCTCCATTGGGTTCGAACCACGCATTCCAGATAGCAAACGTTCGAGGCACGTTCTTGTTGGGTTCGAACGAGATCATTCCAAAGAGCAAATGTTCGAGTCATGTTCTTGGTGCTTTTGAACAGGGACATTCCAGAGAGCATCCGTTCATGTTACGTTCGAGTAGCATTCGAACGAGTCTTTCTAGTAGGCGTGCATTCGTGCAGTGTTTGAGTAAGCGTTCGAACGCTAGTCGCTTCTGAACGCGTTTTTCAGCCTTTTTTCCTTTGAAAAACCCTAACTTTTCACCCTACCTATAAATAGAACATGTAGCCACCATCCCAATTGGTTGAAACACATTTCCCTTAAGCCAAAATCTCTCAAAGCTTTCAACCTCCTTGATTCCACCATTGAAGACTTCTTATCTTATTGTCTTCTTCATTAATGGTGTGAATCTCTCTTTGATAAACCTTCAACACAACCAAACCCAAAAATCCTAATCCTTCAGAGTTCTCAAGGAGTAAGATTGGTAGTCGGAGTTTCAACGTGCATAAGGAGTTGATTCACTCAGAGACTTCCGAGGTTCAGAAGAAAACCGTGGTGTACGGACTTAGGGAGTTCTTTGGGTTCTTACAATCTTGAGGTACTTGAGTCGATGAAGTTATCACCATAGGTCTTGACCACCGCTGTAACTTTTTCTCTATATAGTGGACTGGGCTGGTAGCCGAGATACTCGTTGTGGTTTTTGTACTCGCACGAGTTTTCTACTTTGTCACCGAAATTATTTTGTTGATTTTATGTGATTGATTTAATTTTCGCAAACTATTTTAATTGTTGGACATTGTGGTTACTTGTTAGAATTCCATAGATTTAATAATTAGGACTTGTCTTGATTATTGTGTTTTATTTCGCGTAGGGTCAGAACTTAGGGTAATTACGAATTTTCATATCCTTTTTATATCCATCCACTAAAGCTTTTGCTTTGGCAGATAATCTATATGGATCCTCCAATATATTCTCAAAGATGTGAAGATTCCTTGCATACCAGAAGACCCAACTTACTCCCATAAACATTTCCACATCCATGCTCTTGAACACCATCGAAACTTGTTGCAATATCCTTAGAGGGTCCATATCAGCTATGGTGTTATAAAGATTTGCACAGTTAGTTAACCTCCAGACCTTCTTGGCAAATTTACAACTGAACAAAGCATGAGATATTATTTCCATTTTACATCTGGAAAGCTGACATTTGCGGCTCTCTAAGACTTTTTACTTGTATAGATTCTCAGCTGTTGGTAATAAATTTTGTGCTGCTTTTCGGTAAAAAATTCTGACCTTTGATGGGATATCGATGGACCATTTGTTTTTCCATTGATACTGAGAGTCATAGGAGAAACTTGGAATGTCGGGATATTTAAGCTACAACACCACTTGGTATCCACTCTTCATTGAGTATTCTCCATGTTTATCAAAATGCCAAAGGATCTTGTATTTGTTGGAAATTTAGCATGCAATATGCGGCGAAAAATTAAAAATTTTCATTTTAAACATGAATTTCCAATCCAAGATCGTTATTGATTTTCCTGCTTCATTATAATATTTATTTATGAAACATAAATAAAACGTATCTTAAACCTTTAAGTAATCCTCGTTTCGTTCCCGTAAATTCTTCAGAGCCACCCACACATTTGGCCTCCAACAGTATCCACACAAAGCAGAGAGTTAAGGATTTTGGATTGCTTGAATCCATATTATGTAAGTGTCTTTTCTTTGGTGCTAGCTTGAGAAAAGAGACTCGTTTTAGGGTTTATGAAATATTGAGAATAAAAGAAATTTTTCTTAAAGAAAAATCAAAATTTTCCTTTTAAAGTTCTTTCCTCTCACGTTTTTGTCTTTAAAAATTTTCACAATTTTAATGTTGACAAAGTTAATGGAAAAACGCTTAATTTATAGGCTTTCATTTGAGTTGTTTTAATTCCAATCAAATTAAAATTAATAGGATAAGATTTAATCCTATTAAAATAGAAATTTTAATCCATCCTAAATAAACAACCATTATCTTATTTTATTTAATTAAATTAATTAAATAAAATTTATCAATTCTAATAAAATTAGAATACTATAAATCTGAAATTGTAATTTAATACAAACACTTTGTTAAATTATATTTCAACCCTTATACTTTTGGAAATTATAAAATGACCCCTGCACTTTTGGAAATTATGAAACAGCGCCTACTTTCCATATTTGCACCTTGGTCCTAAAATTTCCAGAAATCCATTTTTAGCCATAATTTCTAAAATTATGAATTTACCCCAAAGTTTAAGAACTTAACATTTAAGTCCTAAATCTTAAATCAACATAATTTATCATTAACTCCTCAATATTTTAAAGTATGTGACCCATTAGGTTCTTTCCTATGTTGGCAATGGAGATAGTTATAGACTTTATAAATCTCGATAAATTAATCTAATTAATTTATCCTCAATTAAGAAACTAATTTTCATAGATCAAGAGCGGCATCTAGCAATACATCATGACCCCCAATTAAGGAAAAATACTAACTTTAGTGAAACCTATTCTGTATACGATTACCGTATAATTCAATCTTTTCCCCTCATACATATCGCGCCAATGATTCTAGAGTATGGAAAATGTCCACTCTATTAAATCATCGCTATTAGAACATTGACTTAAGCTGATAATATATCTATAGAGTTTCTGATACTCCTTTTAGAACTCGCCATGACCATGGATTTATATTATCACTTATGTCAAATCGTGCCTTTTGGGATATCTACTCTATGTTATCCAGAGAGGCGAATCCTTTATTGATCACTCACTATCTTCGTAGGTTTTTCATATTGCCCAATCATTACCCTATACGAAATCTCACTATGGACTACGTATGTGTAATGTCAATGCATATATGGTCCACATACAAGATGTCATGGAGATCTCAAGTCTAAGGATCATTCATACTATCGTTACAAAGAGAAATCCCATAGACATGTGGATAACACTCCATATGGGTTCTCAAGCGGGTCAGTTCGATGTACTTGTTCTCCAACAAGCATCCATATGTTAGACTAAGTGAACATTGTCACTAGTAGCTTATGAGATCAACTACATTCATTCGATAAAGAATAAGACATAACATATGCCGATCTAGGTTCTATCAATGTCCTGCGTTGATAATCCTATGATCAGGAATATTTAAGAATGACTGGATCTCATAAATTAAACTAACTTTAATTCCTTTAAGCATCATTCTAAGGATTGTATTTTACAAGTAGTCAAAATTGCTTATAGACAATACTTATAAATAAACTGCCAAATTTTATTAATCAATGCAATAATATAAAATTACATATTTATCCCTATTGGATCTAGGGCATATAACCAACAATCTCCCATTTGCACTAGTGCCAATCTCTATGATATTTTACACCAAACAATTCAGCGTCCCTATCATGCTTCTGTTGGGTCAATGCTTTAGTAAGAGAATCTGCTAAGTTATCTTTAGTAGGAATCTTCTTTATCTTCACATCACCTCTTTGGATTATCTCTCTACTCAGGTGATATCGTCTAACAACGTGTTTGGATTTCTGATGTGACCTTGGTTCTTTAGCCTGTGCTATGGCTCTGGTGTTGTCACAGTACATCACAATCACATTGTTACTGTCAGGAACAACACATAAATCTGTGATGAACTTCTTTATCCAAAGCGCTTCTTTAGTTGTTTCTGAAGCGGCTATATATTCGGCTTCCGTTGTTGAGTCTACTGTTATAGTTTGTTTAGAACTCTTCCAGCTTACTGAACCTCCAAACATAGTAACAAGTATCCTGATTGTGATTTGCTATCATCTTTATCAGACTGAAAGCTAGCATCACAATAGCCCAACACTTTGAGCTCAGAACTTCCTCAATAAATCAAGAACACATCATTAGTCATTCTTAAGTACTTAAGGATTGTCTTGACAGCTATCCAATGATCTTCTCCAAGATTAACCTGATATATGCTCGTAACACTTAGAGCGTAAGACACATCAGGTCTCGTACATAACATAGCATGCATGATTTATCCTATAGCAGAAGCATATGGGATTTGTTTATTGCGATCAACCTCTTCAGAAGATTTAGGGCACATCTCCTTAGATAGATACATTCTATGTCTCATTGGCAAGTAGCCTCTTTTGGAATCTTCCATCTTAAAACTTTTAAGAATTTTGTCTATGTACGTTGATTGTGAGAGGCCAAACAACCTTTTAGATCTATCTCTATAAATCTTAATTCCTAGAATATAGGTTACTTCTCTTAAATCCTTCATGGAGAATTTCTTGGATAACCATAGTTTGACTGATTGGAGCATTGGAATGTCATTTCCTATTATTAATATGTCATCCACATATAATATTAGGAATACGACTACGCTCCCACTAACCTTCTTGTATACAAAAGGTTCATCTTCATTTTTGATAAAATCAAACTCTTTGATTCTCTCATCAAAATGAAGATTCCAATTTTGAGATGCTTGCTTTAATCCATAAATGGATCGTTGTAGCTTGCATACCATGTTTATGTTTCCTTTAGAAATGAAGCCTTCAGGCTGTGTCATATACACATCCTCTACGAGATTTCCATTCAGGAATACAATTTTGACATACATCTGCCAAATCTCATAACCATGGTATGCAGCTATTGCAAGCATAATCATAATGGATTTTAACATGTCAACTGGCGAAAAAGTTTCATCATAATCTATTCCTTGAATTTGTTTGTAACCTTTTGCCATCAACCTAGCCTTGTAGGTTTGAACTTTGCCATATGCATCTGTCTTTCTTTTAAAGACCCATTTGCACCCAATGGGAGTTATCTCTTCATGTGCATCTATCAGGTTCCAAACTTGGTTGGTATGTATCGAATCCATTTCGGACTTCATAGCTTCAAGCCATTTAGAAGAGTCAATGTCAGACATTGCCTCTGTATAACTAATAGGATCATCGTTCTCAACAATAAGTACATCATGTTTTCCTTCCACGAGAGATCTATATCTTCTTGGCTCATGTTGTATTATACTAGACTTTCGGAGTTCTTGAACTTGTGGTTGTTCCACCGCCAATCTTTTTCGAGTTAAAGGTAATTCAATGTCATTTGATGGTTCTGGGACTGCATCAAGTCCAAGTCTAATCCAACTATCTTTTCTTAGAAGAAAGTCTTTCTCTAGAAAAATAGCATTCCGTGAAACAAACACATTTTGTTCACTTGGATCGTAGAAGTAGTATCCCCTTGTTTTTTTGGATACCCCACAAATTTACATTTAATTGACCTTGCTTCCAGCTTTTCAGCAGGTGATTGCTTCACAAACCCAAACTTTTACAAAGTTGAGATTGGGTCGTTTGCTATGCCATATCTTATATGGTGTTTTGCTAACAGATTTAGATGGAACATTATTTAGAAGGTAAGCAGTGACGAGTGGTAAATCTATCATTATTTCCCACTCATTTAACCTAATACTTTGTATAGTTTCTTGAGTGTTGTGAATATTTTGATGTGTTTTGTGTTATTTTGTAGATAAATAAAGTTTCAGGACATTCTGGAGGTTATTTAGAGCAAAACAGTGAAAATTAGAAAAAAAATTGGGCATTTTGGTAATTTGGGCGCGTCGCGACGCCTAATATGAACCAGAGCTGCTAACGTGCGTCCGGTCAATGGGTCAGAATTTGAAAAGTTTGACTTTGCTAACTTGCGCCGTGCCACGTGTCACCATCATAGCCGATCTACTAACATGCGCCGTGCCATGTGTCATCATCCTACGGTGCCGACAATCACCACTGCTACGTGTGCCACATGTCACTCCACGTCACCACCACGTCATCATCCACATCACCAGTTGACCGAGTCAAAGTGACACATCACCTCCACATCATCATCAACCAATCACATCATGCCACGTGTCGCAATCCTACGATGCCGACACTCCCTTTCGCCACGTGTCGCCATGTCAGCACCACGTCATCGCCACGTCAGCCCAATCATTCAGCTCTCAGCCGCCTTGCCATGTGTCACCTTATCTCCTTATCTGAATCGCCATGTGTCATCACCTCAGCATGCCACGCCAAAATGAGTCGGCGTCGCGACGCTATAACTCTTCGCGTCGCGACGCCCAAAGCCTTTCTGCACCTATAAATTGAGTTCGAGATTTCAGTATTAGATGTACCATTCTCTCTCATTTCTTTGATGTAAATAGGGAGTTTTCTCTCTAGTTTCTTTTAATTTAAGTTTTGTAATTAAATTTTAATTACGTTCTGTAATAATAGTAATTTACTTTCTTTATTTTTACAGTTTTTACTATTCACCATGATGAGGTAACTTCCCCCTGCTATGGTGAAAGGTAATTCTTTTACTATTGATATTTAGATTAATCTCCCTTTAATATAATATATAAACTAATTAAAATTTTACTTAATAAGGATACCGCCAGATTGGTCGATTGGTAATTAAATTTTCTTACCACCTATATGGCAGGTTTATTTTGGTTCCGCCTTTATGGCTGGTTTATGGACAAATATTACCACCTTAATGGCTGGTTGGACTTAATTTGACTTAATCAGGTTACCGCCTATATGGCTGGTTGGTAAAATTATCACAAGTATATATATTATATTATGGGAGATATCTAAATAGTAAATAGTAGAAGTTAATTCCTTTTACCTTAGCATTTTATTTTATTGCATTTATTTTTTCGCATTTACTTTTTAGCAATTTTACTTTATGTCTTTTAAGTTTTTACCAACTCTAGCTATGTGTCGTAACTAAGTTAGTTATCTAGGGTTGTGATAAATTCTAATATCACCGGTTTATAAGGGGTTAGATTTTAGTTTGGGTAATATAAGGATTTATTTATTGAGTCTTAATCTTAATGCTTTTTATTAACTAGCCATTAATAAAATTGACTAGGTAAACTTAAAATGAACTAGACATAGGGATTTTAAGTTTAAGACCTTAGACTCATTAGCCCACGATCTTCCTTGAGGATAGATAACCCTTTAATAGATTTCCTTACAGGATAGGAATATACCTGCCGGGCTGGGGTAGCCAAATTGGAACTTAATCTTAATGAATCCAGGTAATTTGATTGACATAGACATATGGTTCAATTAGGTTATACTGGGTATTTGTAATTGACCATCGGAAGAGGCTTTTACATAATTTAGTGTTCCATGTTAATAAATCAATATTTTACCCAACTTTAAGATAACCACTTCATATTTAAAATGATATTGGAAGAAATTACAACCCTAGATAGTTTTTAATATTGAATTTTCTTAAAACCTACTTTCAAACAATTTTATTTACTTGTTTTTAAATTTAGAATCGTCACCATTTCAAATCAATCAAAAAACCTGTTAGATACTAGTAATCATTTGACCTCATAAAATTAATAGCTTAGGTATTAAGTCCTCGTAGGATCGATACTTTTTATACTACTTGAACAATACGTGCGCTTGCGTTATACGTGTGTGTTTACGCCGGTCAAGCAGCGGTTTCTAATGCTAGTCCCTAGAACGATGTTGGAAGATCTATTCTAGACATCATTGATCGTACCATGTCTAACAAGGTTTGATTTCTCATTTTGGAAACACCATTGTGTTGATGTGTCCCTAGAGGAGTCCATTGTGAAATGATGCCATGTTCCTTAAGATAGTCTTGAAACTCGTAGCTCAAGTATTCTCCACCTCTATCAGATCGGAGTGTCTTAATGTTTTTGCTAGTTTGTTTCTCTACTTGGTTTATGAATTCTTTGAACTTTTTAAATGATTCAGACTTATACTTCATTAAGTATACGTAACCAAAACGTGAATAATCATCAGTAAAGGTTATGAAGTATAAGTAACCACTTTTTACTTGAATCGACATAGGGCCACGTACATCGGTATGTACTAGCTATAGTAATTCGATTACACGTAGTCCTTTTCTAGTAAAAGGCAATTTGGTAATTTTACCAATTAAACAAGATTCACAAGTTGCATATGATTCATAATCAAAGGGGTTCAAGTAACCTTCTTTATGCATTTTTGTAAGTCGTGTTTCATTAATATAACCAAGTCTACAATGCCAAATGTATGATTCTCTTAAACTATCTTGTTTATTTATATTGAGGATATTGTTATTTAGTTCAAGAACATACAATCTATTGCTTGAATATACAATACCATACGAAATATCATCATATGGAAATGAACAATAATTGTTCTTTATTATGAAATTAAAACCTTCCTTGTCCAAACAATATACGGAAATAATGTTTCTACTAAGTACTGGAACATAAAAATAATTTTCTAATTCTAGAACTAATCCACTTGGTAATGATAGAAAATAAGTTCATACGGTTAAAGCAGCAACTCTTGCTCCATTTCCCACTCGTAGGTCCATTTCATCTCTTTGAAGTCTTCTACTCTTCTTGAGGCCCTGCATATTGTTACAAATGTGAGAACCATAACCAGTATCCAATACCCAAGTAGAAGATTTACTATCATTAAGATTAACCTCAATCATAAATATACTTGAAATAGAAGCAACTGCTTGCTTTTTCTTTTCCTCGAGGTATTTTGCACAGTTTCTTTTCCAATGCCCATCTTCTTCACAGAAGAAACACTTGCCATTGTCTTTCTTCTTAGTCACACCACTAGTGGGCTTGTAAGTGTTGGCCTTTTGGGCCTTACCCTTTGAACCTTTCTTAGGGCGTTTCTTAAACATTTTGGAACCACTCATTAGCATCACATATACTTTCTGTGATTTTATGTCTTTCTCAGCAAGTCTTAACATATGAAGCAATTCAGGAAGTGTAGCATCCAACTTGTTCAAATGAAAATTCAAAATGAACTTAGAGAAAAACTCTGACACTGATTGCAATACAGGATCATTATATAAGCCATGATTCATGATAAAACCAAGATCAACTAATTTTTCAATATGGTTAATCATCTTTAGTATATGGTCATTAACTGAAGAACCATCTTTCATCAAGGCTCGAAACTGAGTCTTAGATATCTCATATCATTCAGTGCGAGCGGATGCATCAAACAACTACTTGAGATGTGTTATAATTATGCTTGCATCCATAAAATCATATTGCTTTTGTAATTCTGATGACATTGAGCCAGCATCACTCATACTGCCTGCTCATTATCATCATAATACTTCAACCATGCATTATATTCCTCTTGTGTTGCATCTTCGGCAGGTTCTGGTGGAACACTATATTCCAAGACATAAACCTTCTTTTCTTCCCTAAGAATAATTCTTAGGTTGCGGTACCAATCCGCGAAGTTAGGTCCAGACAACTTATTTGCATAAAGTATGCTTCGGAGGGAGATATCGTTACTCATGTTTTGTTTGGAAACATATATGAAGAATATAGAATTTTGATTAGATTTATTGCATTGATATAAACCATAAGATATTTGGACTTTTAATCTAATGGTTACTCCCACTATTTTATTTCAATTTTATCAACCCTCTTAGGGACAAAATTATCGTGGACTATGATCCCATTTTACTTAAAATTAAATGACAACGAGGGTTAATCACTTTATTTAAGTTCAATTAGGTAGGTACTTATTACTAATTACATCTCATGGAACTCATATATCGTTAAGTTGTCAACTCATATCCTGACAATTTTTATCAACATATCTAATATGAAACTTAACATTTGCCTCCAAAATTAATAAACATAACGACAGTCAACTCATCAAATATTTTGGTTAAGTCAAACCATTATTTATAATCTAAAAATATTCGATGTCAAAACTTGATCTTGACGAGGGCCGAGTAATCAAGAATAACAAAGAGTTATGGTTTTAATTATAATAATGAAAGGCAATGTTATAGACTTAAATTATTCGGAGGGATTTTAGTTTTAATTTATTTTAATCTTTAGAATAAAGCATTTTGAATGAATGAATGCACCAGTTAGGTTCCCAGAAGAGTGGAGGGGTCACAGCGGTCCCACTTAAAACCCAAACATCTGAGGTTCTTATCGCCCTTTTGACAGAACCAGCTTGACATGCATCAATCAAACAAGCAGCTAAATTCCAAGTCTATTTAAATTAGGTCTCTTATTTATACATATAATGTATTTTTGTTCATCATAATTTCTTTAAAAATATTAATAATATTTTATTATTTTAGACACTGTATTTTTGCATGAAGCCCGATGATGAGCCTCATATGGAGGAACTACCTGAAAAGTTGCGGAAGTCGCGGTAAACGAATGTCGGAATAAAGGAAAGCCTCTAAGAATTAGCACCACATCGGATTCAAACTCGCTAGCCCGCCTCAGATTTGCTTAGTCAGTTTCTGTTTCAAACCTTAGCCTCGGCCCAAAACCCCTACAACCAATGAAAGCCCACGCCAACACCACACAGAGCCCATACACACCCAAGGCCCCCTCACACCCAAGCCTTCCCAAAATAAAAAATAAAAAATAAAAACCACATGCAAAACACATGCTAAAATCCCCTCAAAATCACCTTCTAATTTAATGAGATTGTGAATATCCTCCTCACCAAAAATTATAAAAATTCATTCCCAAAATATATCCCCTAAATTTATTTGATTTTTTTCGTTGATTTGAAGATCCCATGTAACTATAAAAAGAAGGCTTGACCAAACCCTAAAGGAGGCTACACTCTTAAGACACACGTGAAACACCAAAAAAAAGAAAAAATCTTGGATCAGCACTTCACAAACACTAGCAAAAAACCCAACTGATCTCTTTCTCACACACACACACTCTTTCACGGCATCAACAAGAAAGAAGAAAAGATAGACGGCTTCAACAAGAAGAAACAAAGACAGACGGAAATTTCAGCCCAACCAAGCCACAAAAATGCAAAATCAACAAATCAGCCAAACACCCAAACTAAGCTACAAACCGACACACACACAAGCAACAAAACTGTCTACCAACCGTGAACAACAAACAACCACTTTCTAAGCCGCTGACCGAAACAAACAACAACCAATAACCCTTCAAGCAGCAGCCCCTGACCAAAACAGACAACAACAAATAATCCTCCAACTAGCACCCCCATAACCAAACAAAAAGCAGCTCCAAATAGTCCAAAAATAGTCCCTGCAAACAGTCTAAAAAATAGTCCAAAAAATACCTAAAACAGTCCCAAAAATAACCAGAAAATAACAGCCCTAAACCAGTGAAAACAGCAGCCAAACACAGTGAAAACAACAGACAAAAATAGTAAAAATAATAGCTCAAAAACATCAAAATAGCGAGCGAAAATAGCAGAAAATAGCAAAATAGCAAGTGAAACAACGAACCAAAAATAGAAAACAGCGAAACAGCGAGCAAAAATAGCGAACTAGCAAACCAGAAAAAACAGCAAGCTTCAATCCTTCCGGCGACAGCTTAACGCACTTCTAAGAAAGCAACTTGAAAGGTAAGACCTGAGGGCACCCTATTATTTTTTATAGTTCCGGACAGGGCATGCCTGGTTGGACGTGAAATACGTCCAGCCGGGTATGCGAATTCCTACATCAAAGACAACAAAATTTGTTGGTCACATTTTCCCTTTTTAACATTTTGTCGTTTATCTTTTTATATTTACTTTTATGGTTATTTTATTATTTTATTTTTCTGTTTATTTACTGTTATTTATTATTCCACATTTAGTTTCGTTAATCATTTTATTTTATTATTTCGCGTTTATTTTACTGTTTATCTTTATTTTATTTTATAGCATTTATTTTATCATTTAGCTTTTTTCTATTTACTTTTATTGTTATTTTATTATTTCGCACTTTTTTTATGCCCGCTTATATTGCATTGACGATTATGTATGGTATTATCACATGTGGTATATCGGATGGAAATCCATATATAAATTCTGTAGCCGAATCCGAATGGACGGTAGTGCGGTCTGTACTTGGGATACAACTCCACTTACCGCTCGGGAAATACTCATATATGTGTGTTTAAGTCATTATTGGTGCTGTTCTTATAAGAATGTTCGAACGCGTTTTCGAACGCAACTCGAACGCAAGCATTCTGCCTCACTCTGTTCGAACGCGTTCTCGAATGCTACACGAACGTGAACTCTATGGAACACTGCGTTCGAACGCGTTTACGAACGCCACATGAACGCGCACACACACTAGACAACCTCTTTCTTCATACTTTATGCATTTTTACCTCCTTAGTTATTTACTTTGCATTATGCATGCGCTATTATTTATTTGCATTTATTATTAACGTTTTTTTTCCTACTTTCGATTATTATTATAATTTTCATTATCATATTTCTTGATTTAATATGCTTTTTATTTGCTTTTATTTATATTCATGTTTATGGGTGTGCAAATTTGTGTGTTTATTTGAATTATCTTGTATGTGCTGCATAAGACTTGGTTATACCATTGTGTGAACCCGTCCATTATACTGGCATAAGTGAGAGACCATTCCAAACCCAACGGTTTGAGGTCTTCCCTTGAGAGGGGTGAGTGCGGCCTTAAATCATTTCCCAATTCACACTGGGTGGTGACTCCTTTATTCTCCGGTTTATTCCCCCGCGGGCTACTTCGTACTCTCTACGGGCTGCGAGCCCAACAATGTCTTGGTCGTCGAACATCATAGGCATAGCAGTAAACCCCGCTTCGCTCCAACAATTATCCAATCTTATTGGATAAAATTATGATATTATTTTATTATGTTTAATTGTTTATGGGACTTAAATATTTTATCCTAATCTCATTAGAATATATTTTTAATCTTCATTAAAATTCCATAATTAGAATCATTATTCTAATAGGAAACAATTTCCTTTATTTGAGATCAAATATATCCTATTTAAATTTGAATTATAGATTTTTAATCTAAATAGAAATCATTCAAATTAATTTATATCCTAATCTTATTAGGTTACTTAATTTAAATTTATTTTAGAGATAAATTCATAATCCGATTAGAATTTTATTTCTTAATAAATTTTAATTGTATTAGGATACATTAATTGAAATATAATTAAAATTTTAATATAAATCAAATTTATTTTAAAATTTAAATTATTATATATATTCTGTTTTATTTTATTGGGTGCTGATGTCAGCACACTATGTGCTGACGTCAGCCACAGGTCTTTGACCAGTAGCATTTGCTGCTGGTGTTAATTGAAACACCACGGCGCTGTTCTTAAAAGAACAGTGCCGTGGTTGTTTATTTACTTTTTTTTTTTTTATTTAATTCTTAATCAAATCAATTTCCAATTAATCCCAACATAATTATGTCCCATAAATTTAAACATAATCTGTGCAATGTGCATAAAATCATATAAAAAGTATGCAAATTAATTTAGGCTACCGATACCACTGTTGGAAATTTAGCATGCAATATGCGGCGGAAAATTAAAATTTTTCATTTTTAAACATAAATTTCCAATCCAATATCGTTATTAATTTTCATGCTTCATGATAATATTATTTTATGAAACATAAATAAAGCGTACCTTAAACCTTTAAGTAATCTTCGTTTCGTTCCCGTAAATACTTCAGAACCACCCACACGTTTGGCCTTCAACAGTATCCACACAAAGCAGAGAGTTAAGTATTTTGAATTGCTCGAATCCAATATTACGTAAGTGTCTTTTCTTTGGTGCTAACTTAAGAAAAGAGACTCATTTTAGGGTTTATGGAATATTGAGAATAAAAGAAATTTTGCTTAAAGAAAAATCAAAATTTTTCTTTTAAATGTCTTTCCACTCACTTTTTTGTCTTACAAAATTTTCACAATTTTATTGTTGACAAAGTTAATGGCAAAAGGCTTTATTTATAGGCTTTGATTTGAGTTGTTTTAATTCCAATCAAATTAGAATTAATAGGATAAGATTTAATCCTATTTAAATAGGAATTTTTTTCCATCCTAAATAAACAACCATTATCTTATTTTATTTAATTAAATTAATTAAATAAAATTTATCTATTCTAATCAAATTAGGATCCTGTAAATCTGAAATTATAATTTAATACAAGTACTTTGTTAAATTATATTTCAGCCCTTATACTTTTGGAAATTAGAAAATGACCCCTACATTTTTGGAAATTACAAAACAGCGCTTAATTTCCAGATTTGCACATTGGTCTTAAAATTTTCTGAAATCCATTTTTATCCATATTTTCTAAAATTATGAATTTACCCTAAAGTTTAAGAACTTAACATTTAAGTCCTAAAACTTAAATCTACATAATTTATCATTAACTCCTCAATACTTTAAAGTATGTGACCCATTAGGTTCTTTCTTATGTTGGCAATGAAGATAGTTATAGACTTCATAAGTCTCGAAAAATTAATCTAAATAATTTATCCTCTATTAACTCCTTAATTAAGAAACTATTTCCATAAATTAAGAGCGGCATCTAGCAATGCATCATAACCCCAAATTAAGAAAGAATACTATCTTTAGTAAAACCTATTATGTATATGATTACCGTATAATTCAATCCTTTCGCCTCATACATATCCCGACAACGATTCTAAAGTATGGAAAATGTCTAGTCTATTAAATCATGGCTATTAGAACATTGACTTAAGCTGATAATATATATATAGAGTTTCTGAAATTTCTTTCAGAACTCGCCATGGCCATGGACTTATATTATCACTAATGTCAAATCGTGCCTCTTGGGATATCGACTCTGTGTTATCCAGAGCGGCGAATCCTTTATTGATCACTATCTATCTTCGTATGCTTTTCATATTGCCCAATCATTACCCTATACGCAATCTCACTACGGACTACGGAGGTGTAATGCCAAAGCATATATGATCCCCATACAAGATGCCATGGAGATCTCAAGTCTACGGATCATTCATACTATCGTTACAAAGAGAAATCCCATAGACATGTGGATAACACTCTATATGGGTTCTCAAGCAGGTCAGTTTGATGATATCAGCTAAGTGAACATTTTCACTAGTAGCTTATGAGATCAGCTACCTTTATTCGATAAAGAAGCAAACATAACATATGCCGATCTAAACTGGATCTATCAATGTCCTGCGTTGATAATCATACGATCGGAAATATTTAAGAATGATTGGATCTCATAAATTAAACTAACCTTAATTCCTTTAATCATCATTCTAAGGACTTTATTTTACAAGTAGTAAAAATTGCTTATAGACAATACTTACAAATAAACTGCCAAATTTTATTAATCAATGCAATAATATAAAATTCCATATTTATCCCTATTGGATCTAGGGAATATAACCAACAGTCTTATTGGGCCTTTCTTGAGAGAATGATGTTATTGATCTCATTTGCATCAAAATACAAAAAAATTTGTTTCACTAACTCTTCATACCATTGATTTCTAGAATTGTGTAGCCCTAAAACAATAGCATCAATAAGCAGTGTTTGTGTCTTTATTGGTTTCAAAGTATTTGGTCGTGGTATCGAATTGTCTTGGTAAATTAGGACATTCTTCCATTACCAATCCTCCATTTAGCACCATTTAGAATTACTGGCCTTCCCAACACAGTACTTCTCCAAATAAAAATGGTATTGAACCCAATTTGGCTTCTAAGAAACTTGAATTTTTATAGTATATGGCTTTGAGGATTTTTTTCCACCAAAGATTATAGGTCTTGCATTACACGCCACCCTTGTTTATCTACCAAGGCTTGGTTGAAACTAGATAAATCTCTGAAGCCCATACCCCCTCTAATCTTAGCATGACACATCTTCTCCCATTTAGCCCAGTGAATGTTTTTTTCTCTTTATTTGATCCCCAACTGAAACTATCAATTGCACTTTGGATTCCATCTCATACACTTCGAGGTAGCTTGATAACATTCATGGCGTAAGCAAGAACTGCCCCAGCCACAACTTTTATAAGGATGTTCTTGCCATTATTAGAGAAGAGTTTTCTTTGCCAACTAGATATCTTATTCATAACTCTAAGTTTTACCTCATTGAAAAAACTAGTCTTGTTTCTCCCCATCATTGAGGGAAGCCCCAAATATTTCTCCTCTTGATACCACATTGTTAAAGAATAATCAACGAATGTAATAGTATTTATTGAAACATAAACTTATATACAAAATTACAAATTGTAAAGATTGAGGCTAGCGTATTAGGCTATGTCTTATAGCACAAATTCACCCATACTCTTGTGCTTGAAGTTTGTTGGAAGTCTGCCACCAGGATACAACAATCTGCAAGTCGAAAATCTGCACTGGATGTTTCGACCCCTTGGAATCTACTGGATGTTAGATTTTTCATTTTCAAGGATTAGTAAGTTGGTATATGGAAAAATTCTATCTTTTTCATGTGTGTATTCTTTATTCTACTTATTCCATTTTATATAGAAAATTCGAAAGTAGTTATTGCCAACGTTTTTCATAATGACAGTTAATTTTTAAGAGATGTGTTGATCAGACACATACCTTATGATTAACTGAATATATAAATAAAATTTAAATAAAAAAAACATTTTATTAAAATAGGGCATTTAATGAATCACAATAGCCCCAATGCCCAAGGTACATCTTTTGATTAATTAATATATATTAAATATATTAATTAATTAAATGTCATGCCTACCAACCACACACATCCAAACCCAAGCCCAAGCCCAAGCCTTAATTTTTTCCAATTTAATATAAGTGTCTAAAGAATACTTATAAACCTTTCATCTCTCATTTTCTTTTTAGATGTGGGACTACTCCCTCTATTTGCTATACAAACTCTTACATTACCCCATATTTGTATAGCAAATAGTGGCGATATTGTATATAACATGATCCAGAGAAAACTTAAAAACTATATGCATTAGGAGATGTGTCTTTTGGACTTGAACCTTCCTTACTAAGTACTTATTAGATTTATCGATGAGTCAATGTGTATAGGAGACATTTAACTGTTCATCATATTTTATAAATCAAGACAATAAGCATCACACATATCGAATTTTGACACCTTTCAATTCATACAGTTGCGTTCATTTTGGTCATGAACAATCCTGGATTCATAGGAGCTTTAGAGAATTTAGCCATTTCATTCTCATAAATGCGACCCCACATTACTTTTATATAGGTGACACGAAGTTTATAAGTATCATGTAATACTAATTTATTCTACTATTAGTGTCATTAAGAATTATTAATCATTCATCCTTATCGTCATAGGTAGCATAATTTTCTTTATCATAGGAATGAGCAATTTATTATGCTCTATTACTTGAGTTTTAACCAACTAGTTTGCCACATTAAACCTATAATTGAAATACCAATTTGCTAGGTTGGGTTTCTACTAAGTTACTTCTCATTGTGCTGGCTTTAAGCCCATTCCCCTCGATAAATATAACACTTGCTCCTTTGGTATACCCTATGTTAATTGATCTGTAATATTCTCCTTTGATTTTACAAAATCAATAGAAATAATGTCAGTCGAGAGCATGTGTTTTATAGTGTTATGTATGCGTCTTATGTGCCTTGATTTCCTGTTATACATATGGCTATTTGCTCTCCGAATAGAAGCCATGCAGTCACAATGCACACATATGGCCGTCACAGGTTGAGGCCATATCGAAATATCTTCCAAGAAATTCTTTAGCCATTCCTCTTCTTCAGCAGTTTTATCCAAGGCTATGAATTCTGATTCCATTGTTGAACGTACTATACACGTTTATTTTTGTTATTTCCAAGATACTGCAGCCCCTCCAAATGTAAATACATATCAACTTGTTACTTTCCTGCATCATTCGAAATCCAATTGGCATCACTATACCCTTCCAAAACTGGTGGATATTTGGTATAATGTAATCTATACTTCATTGAGTATTTTAGGTATCTTAATACTCTAACTAAAGCATCTCAATGATCATTTGAAGGATTACTAGTATATCTTGCCAATCTACTCACAAAGTAGGCAAGGTCCGGTCTATTACAATTCGTGATGTATTATAGTGTGCCAATTATACGAGAATATTCTAGTTGTGACATATTATCCCCAATATTTTTCTTTAATGTACTCTTAGGATCAAAATGAGTTTTAGACGGACTACTATCAAAATATCCAAATTTCGGAAGAATTGCTTCCACATAGTGTGATTGGCTGAAAATATAACCATCTCTACTTCTTTGAATTCGAATTCATAAGATAACATCAGTTTTTCCCATGTCTTTCATATCAAAGGTGAAATTAAATATTTTCTTTATGGAATTTATGACATTTAGATTTGGTCACATGATGAGCATCTCATCAACATATAAATTTACAATGACATATGAATCATTATTCATTTTCTTGATGTAAACACATTATCACATTCATCGATCCGAAATCCATGTGATAACATTGCATGTTCTAATTTCTCATGCCATTGTTTGGGTGCTTGTTTAAGTCCATAAATTGACTTCACAAGTTTACATACTTTTTTCTCTTGTCCTTTTACTACAAACCTTTCAGGTTGTTCTGTATAAATTTATGCATCTAACTCACCATTCAAGAATGCAGTTTTTACATCCATTTGATGTATTTCCAAATTATAAATTGCTGCAATCGCAATTAACATCCTTATAGATGTTATTCCTGTTACTGGTGAGTATGTGTCAAAGAAATCAAGTCCTTGTTTTTGATGGTATCCTTTAGCTACCAAACAAGCTTTGTATTTATCAATTGTACCATCATGCTTCAATTTCTTTTTGAATATCCATTTGTAACCAATTGGTTTGCATCCAGATGGTAAGTCTACTAACTCCCATGTATGGTTTTGTAGAATAGATTCTACCTCACTATTTATTGCTTCTTTCCAATAAATAGATTCAGACGAAGTTATGGCCTCTTGATATGTTTGAGGTTTAGCTTCAGTGAAAAAGGTTAAAAAATCAGGTCTATACTCTTTTGCTACCTTAATTTTTTTTCCTCTTCTACGCTCTAAATCGTTCTCTTGGGGAGTTGATGTTGATTAATTTTGTTCCAAAACCTTGTATTGAACACTGGATGAAGAGGCATCATCAACCCTGTTCTCTTGACTAAATTCAAGCACTTTACGTTTATTTTATTAAGTCTATCCTTATAAGGAAATATATGCTCAAACCATTCAGCATTGTTAGACTCGATAATGGTATTTACTTGGATATCTGAAATTCTAGATTTAATTACTAGAAATCGGTATGCTGCACTATTTTTAACATATCCAATAAACGCACAATCAATATTTTTAGGTCCAAGTTTAATTCTTTTAGGCAAGGGAACTTGAACCTTTGCTAGGCAACCCCACACTTTCAAGCTTTTGTATGCCGGTAGCATTTTCTTCCATTTTTCATATGGAGATTGATCACTCTTCTTTGGTGGAATTCTGTTTAATATGGTGTTAGCCGTAAGTAAGGCTTCACCCCATATATTATGTGGTAAACCAGAACTGTTGAGCATGGAATTCATCATATTCTTTAAACTTCTATTTTTCCGTTCAGCCACCCTATTCTGTTGAGGAGTGTAGGGTGCTGTTGTTTGATGAATTATTCTTTTAGAAGTACAAAATTATGCGAAGGCATTAGATTTATATTCTCCGCCTCTATCAGATCGTAATATTTTGATCTTCTTGACTAACTGATTTTCCACCTCAGCTTTATTTGTCTTAAACATATTCAAAGATTCATCTTTGTTATGTATCAAATATACATAACAATATCTACTAGTATCATCTATGAAAGTGATGTAGTAATTCTTTCCACCATGACTTGGTATTGATTTAAAATCATCCAAATCTTTATGAATTAATTCTAATAATTCATTGGACCTTTTAGTCATATATTTATAGGACTTGCTACCAAACTTTGATGCAACACATGTTTCACATTTATGCATATTATCTTTTCTACAATTAGCCAACAAACCAAGATTAATCATTTTATGCATACATTTAAAGTTTGTGTGACCTAATCTAGCATGCCATAATGTAGAAGATTCAAGCAAGTAAACAGAAGCCTTATTTATTTTATTAATAGTAACATCAGCAATTACATTGAGTTTGAAGAGCCCTTCAGAGAGGTAGCCATTTCCTGCAAATGTTCTCCCCTTAATGAGAACGAATTTTTCAGATTCAAATATAAGTTTAAAACCCTTATTGCTTAAAACAGAACCAGAAACAAGATTCTTGGTAATTTTGAGGACATGTAATACATCCATAAGGGAAACGTCTTTCCTGGAAGTGAATTTGTGAACCACTTTCCCTTTTTCAACAACAGTTGAAGCAGTTGCAATGCCCATATATAACTTTTCATCGCCATTATTAGGGGTGTATATGAGAAACATATTCCTGTTTCCACATATATGACTTGTTGCACCAGTATACATCCACAAATCCTTAATGTCAGTCTGTAAATTTAATTCAGAAACAACAACACCAACAAATTCTTCTTCAATAATATTTGCTTGTTTGTTGTTGTTTTCATCATTTGGACCCGGATTTCCTTTCTTGTTGCGGAAGTCTAGTGCTTCATGTCCAATTTTTCACATACCCAACAAGCACATTTAATTCCCTTGAAATTCTTCATTTTTACAGCAAGAACTTTATGAGTTTTATTGTAACATCCCCAATCCGGGAGATGCTACCGGCAGGGAATAAGCCATACTATTTCCCTGAGCCACTGTCTTTCCAACTAAACGCTACACTATTACTCTTTTCTACATCAAAACTTTAAATATGGGACCAATGCTCGAGCTCGACAACATGAAAAATAGACTCTACATTAATTACTGTTTACACATTAACTCTTGTTTTTACAATGACTGTCACTACCCAAATACTAAAACATGACTTTTATTTTACTCTGACTAGACTCTTATTCAATCTCTGACTCGTACTAGTGGACTCCAACCCTAGTGACTGCATCAGTATCCCCCTCCTGAGATCATCCTCCGAGAATACCTGCAACCACCGAAAATTGGGAGTGGGGATTAGAACGTTGTATGATCTAAGTGAGAGGATGAGAAACTGAAAATTGATATAAAAGCTTTTTGTTCTAAAACCCAAATTCCTGAAATATCTTCATACGAAAACTATTTTCTGAAAACTTTGTCTGAAATCTCTTCTATAAAACTTATCTTTCTGAAATCTGCTCTTGTAGCTCTGGTTTCTGAAAACTAAGTCAAAAATTTGATTTCTGAAAAACTGTTTCTGAAAATATGATAACTGTAAACTGATCTGTATCTAAAAACCTTGACGTATGGGGGCGTTATGTATTGATGTCCCCTCATACGCCTATCTGGAGCCAGAAGTGCAAATCCATGACTTTGGGGCATTACGTATCGCCGTCCTTCAAAGCATGCCACTCTCATCCTTGAAACTTGTGGTCTTGGGGCGTTACGTATCGTCGTCCCCCAAGCCACTGAACTAGAGCCGGTAGTGCTGATCCATCCTACTATCTGACCCTGAAACTAGGGTCTAGAGGCGTTACGTATCATTGTCCCCCTAGCCATGACCTAGGATCCGGGGGCGTTACGTATCGCTGTCCCCCCAGTCCTCTACATGTGCACTTTTTCTCTGTCCATCAATTCCAAACTGTATCAAGTTACATACTGGGATGGGTTTTTCCCCCATGCCCTGAAAAATATAAAACTCATGTTTTGAATCTCAATATTGTTGAAAACATTTTCTGAAAAGAAATTCTTTTCTCAAACGTAATTTTGCATGAAATAATTGTACTGGAAATCATATAACGCACTATAGCGTAAATTATAAGTCTAAAAAAAATAACAGAATAAAAGTCAATTTAAAAGAAGACTGTCCACTCACTGTTTTGGAGTTTCGCTGGTCTTTCTTCACTTTGCTTGTGAAACATGTGGTTCATGCGATGATCTATCATCGATAATTTTGATTAGAAAATAGACAAGGAATAAATAGGTCGGAATCAAGCTCAATTTGCCTATTTAAGTAAAGGTTATAACTTGTAAGCATATCGTACGTATATCTTGATGAATTTAATATATACGGGTTGGTACGGGACTTATAGGGTAGCCCCTAATGCGTTCGGGTGATACTGGAATGACATGAAACTAATTTGGGCAACTATTTGTCTTCGCGTTACGACGCGCATTATCCAGAAACGTGCCAAACTTTTTGCCTTTCGCGTCACGACGCATGAACTTTACGCGTTGTGACGAGTAATAAACCAGAAGCCTTTCTGGGAAAATTCCCAGCTCACATCGCGATGCGGGAATCTCTGTATCGTGACACAAGACCAAAATCTGGTCTTAAACTCAAACATTTACACTTAATTTGTTCAGTACTTAATCCATAACTCCACATAAATAATTAATGACAATAAATTCCCAAAATTTATCATCAATATCATCCTCAACATCAACCCTTATCCTTTCTATATATTCAATTTAGTTCATACTCAAATTTTAAAAAATTGGGGGTTTCCCACAATCATCAATTTTTGACTCAATAGCAACTCATTCACCATCTTTTTCAAGTCATCAACACATCATAATCATCAAAACATCAAACTAAATAAATAACAAATAGGGTCAAGATTATTGTTTACCTTGATTCTCATTCTTCATTCTCAACTAGGGGTTCCATGTTGTCTTTTATCTTCCTTAACTTACTTTGGGTTGAAATCTTCCATTTTCCTTCTAATTTCTTCTTTCTTATTTTCTTCTCTCATTCTTCCCTCTTTTCTCATTCACGTCCTTTCTTCTTATTTTTATTTCAATTTTTGTGTAATTGAGAATAATACCCCATTTTATAGTTGGCCACAAAAAAAGGAAGAGTGTAGAATCTTGAAGAAATTTATGGAAGTTACTAGAATTCCCTCGGGTACTATTCATTTAAATTTTGATACATATTTTTAGTTTATTTCTACTTCGAAATTGGAAAACCGTTCAACGCAAAAGTTATAGCTCTCGATCTCAGCTTTTCAACAATATAAAATTCATAAAAATCGAAGTTCATATGAAAAAATTAGGAAAACATATCATGGGTTGTTCGGAATGGAATATTGTAGAATTCTGCATTGAAGTTCCAAAGAATTTACCGTCTATCCCAAGTCGTTCCATGAATGAATTTATAAATATATATACACTCGGACATAATTTATATTACGTAATACTCGCTCCGCGATGTAATAGTTCTACAGTACAACAGTAGTAAAAACTACTAGTCGTTACAAATACTCCCCCCCTTAAATAAAATTCGTCCTTGAATCCTCTTTAAACTTGGGTTCTAATCATAGTTCTCGGGATCATAGGTTCCTTATAAGCTACCAGCTTAAATTGACTGTACGCACATCGCCTTAGTCTCACTCACTGAAATACCACTTCCCAACGACCTTCCGTGTGCTTATTCCGCTGGAACTATACTATGTCATTAGAGATTTCATTTGACTTAACAACGAAAATCTCTACCTGACTAAATATTTACCACATAACTAATAGGCATTGATATTCTTTATCTTCAAACACATGTATCCTACCTCTTTCGTAATTGGGTAAGCTACTTGACAGTTCGTGGCTTTAGTGAATATCCCCTTAGGTTCTTTACTAAGAATTATTACCTTGTTCTTGTTTCATAAGATCTTCGCTGGGTATTCTAATCTACCGTATTACTGGACCTTTAGCTGTGCTCAATAATCTTTATCTCCAGGAAATTTCTTTCTTTATATCTTTAATTAAGTCCAATAATCATCTGACTTGATAAGTTTCTTATTAGTTGGTTCCCTTGATTCCTACTAAAAAAATACCGAAATATCCATACTTGTACTCAACAATCCTTTTGCTCCACTTGTCCAACTTGATCTTAATATTTTTATTTTATATTTTGATTACTCAACACTTTCTATATACTTCTTGCCAAACTCCAACTATCTATGAGCTTTTTCTTCAAATCCCAACATCTCTGATTATTTAAGTGTTTAGGGTTTCATAACTCTCTTGTTCTATCTACCAAGGACTCTTGTACTAGATGTGCTGCTTCAGGATAGTTTCCTAGTGATCCTCCATAATTAGCTAAAGGTCATTTCCTTTTTGTACTTGATCTTACTGTTACTGTAAATCTAGTTGCTGTTCATTTACTTCAATTCGTCTTCTATACCTGTTTGCATGTTAGGATACCTCGTCTTTATTGTTTTCCATAGTGTAGTAATCTTATTACCATTACCAAATTACCATTCATGTGAATCCTTAATGCTTACTTAGTATCCTCTCTTACTATTCCAATACTAAGTTGGTTTCACTTCCAACCCTTTTTACTGGCTGGCCTTTTGTTTTCTCTTCTATTCTGTGACTGAAACTTATGTGATCTACATCTTTGTTTCCTTAACTGAAACATATCACCTTCCACATATTCCTGATTCATGTTTAATGCTATTCTTTTATCTCATTATCACTGCCTAACTAATGCTTCATTTCTTTATTATTTTATCTAATAACTGCTCGTTTAGATCTCACACTTAGAGTTATCTCTTTTTCTATTCAGTTCTGATACTGTATTTAAAGGTTTTCTGTTTCGATTTCTTCCACTAAAAATTCTCTTATTTCTGAGAGTATCTTAAAATGAACGTCAAAGTCTATCTTCGTTGTTGTTTAACGAGGGTTGGGAGGGTGGGAACTTATCTTGAGAATTTTCTGTTTATGGTGATCTAGTAGCACATATTCTTTTCTATGAGCCTGGGGTTCCCGTGTATACATGTCTGGTGTCTTTTCCTACACTAGGGTACTACTACTAAAACTTGTTTGGCTCGCATTTTCCAAACTAACTCCTACTCATTTCCAACAATCGATCACTCCATATCTTCCACAACATCCTTCAAGATCCATGCTCCCTAACAATTTCTTTATACTATCTCTTTACTTCTTCCTGTTAGTTTTCTGTTGCTTAACCCTTTGAAGTCACTATTTTTTTTCTCTGGGTACTACTATACTCTCTTTGCTATCTTTCCTAAGAGACTTGCTCTACTATAAAAGTTTCTTTCATGTCTCAATTTCTTAAACTCATTTCTTCTTTCTTTCTTGAAACCTCTATCTGCCTTGATTACTTATAAAATCTCCTACTAAATCTTTGAATCAATACTACTCTTTACCTGGTCTTTTCTTCGTACTACCATGAAATATTTTTATAAATTTTTTATTATATTCCAGAAAATAGTTCTCTCTACTTTCTTAGTACTTCGAAGTTTTTACTTCTTTACGGGTTCCTTAATTCAACGATGGCTTTTTGACTTATTTCAGCTTATCATAATTTCAAACTATTATATCTCATACTCTATATCTATGATTCATTGAACTTAATGATTTAACTGTCTAATCATCTTGTAATTCATCTAATCTCCCAATTGCTCTTCCATATTGGTTCTTTTCTTTATTGGACTCTAAATTTGGAATGGATACATGCTCACATGCCTGGTTCGGTGTTTATATGTTTATTTGAATCAAGGTTTCCGGGAGGAAGTCCTTATTCATTCTGCATGAAATTGGTCGACTACTTCATGTCTCGGGGTCCCACAACTACCATCGATTCTCTACAATACTATATTCTCGTTACGTTATCTTTGTGCCTGAATGCACCGAATTTCCTTATTACTTCTCGCGTTCCTCTTACCATTTGCATATCTTATTCTTTGCTCTATGCCTTGTTACTGAGGCTAACAGTGGTTCATTCTTCTGTTTGCTTCTTAGATCTCCACTCTATGTTCTTGCTATAAATCTCGATTCGGTCAATCTATTCTATTGTCCATACTGGTACTCTTGCCGCATCTTAAATATCTCCAACTTCATAGGTCTCTTCTTATAATCTTCTATGGATTCCTATTGACATGGGCTTATCTGTGGATTCTACAGCATTTGGTCTATCTTATGGACTTCTACTAGTCTTGCAAACCTTGTGTTGATGTGTCTAAGTCTTTGGGTTATTATAGGTTCTGTTTTTCATACCTTCTAGGACTTCCTGATTCTTTACTTGGTTGGTTATCTACCTTCCATGGTCTTTCTGTTGGGATTTTTATGCCTGACAAGCAAGATTGATTAATAAATTTATGATTCGATTTGATTCCAGTTATGCATTTTGATTTGCTTTATAAAATTCAAGAAAATTTTGAGATTATTTATGAAGCTTTAAATTAAAAATATATGTCTATGTAAAATGTTACATACATATATGCATAGATAAAATTTAAAGAGTAATAATCAAAATTTGTCCATGACTATGATTTGAAGTTGGGAATCTTCAAATCCAAAGTCATAAATACATTTCATTCCATTATGAATGATATAGTTTTATCCAGACCATATTATGTACAGACATAGAAATGAATGTATTTTATATAATAAGATTATATTGGACAGGACCAGATAAAATTGAAAAGTTCTAATAATTTCCGTTAAATAAAAAAAATAAAATGTATCTTAATGATGGTCATATATGTGATGATCTTAATTCATTATATTTAGCAGACTTCAATATCATATTAATTTATTCTTTAATTTACTCGGTATAGTTTTGTATTTATTAAATTTCGCAAACCTTGTATTTTGGGAATGAGTTGAATGAATAGCTGGGAATGCTAACCTTATACAATAAAATCCGTTCATAAGATTCCCTTATTTGTTATTTCAGGACCTGAACGATTAGCGTGTAAATTCATAAAAGTTATGAATTAATTGTTCACTTGAGAACTAATGGAAGTCAAGGATAAAGATGTAATTGGAGAGGTTAACAGATTTTATACCTAGCTCATTTACGAATCTCTAATAGAGGATCATTGCATAGGTAATGACTATATCAATGGACGAATACTTTGAGTAAATAACTGTATAATTCTGAGAGTGCAATTCTAGGTATTTAGTGGAGTTACTCCAGAATTAATAATTTCGTTTGATTAATAAAAGAGTTTATAATTAATCGATGGAATTATTGGATCTTAGAATTATAGGTCCATCGGTCCCCTCATCGTCTTCTATCACTGTTCGAACGATTATAATTGTGAAGAAAAATAGTTGGGAATTATTTAAAATAATTTTGAATTATTTTTTACACTCTAACTATTCCATATAACTCTTGTTTGGAAATTATGAGAAAAGTTGTCATAATATATTTATCAATAGTTAACGTATCTATTTATTAATTTATGAAAATTAATATTTAATTAATTTGATTAATTAAATTTTAATCTAATAAGATAATATTTCAAAAGTTGAAATTTTGTAAATTTATTTTAATGAATTATCTTTGATAAATTATGAGATAAATATTATAGGAATTTATTTTGATTTTTTGAAAATCAAAATTAATAATATCCTTAATGGATTTGCTTGACATGGTTTTGATAAATCAATCAAACAAAAATGTGTAAAAAGGATAAGAATTGATTTGATAAAAAATTGATCCACATGAGATATATAGCAATAAAAACGTGCTGTGTTGAAAGTGATTGAGATCACTTTTGATCAAAATAAAAAGCACACAAACAAAAAAGAGAACATGAAACAACAACAAAAAAAAAAACGGGGTGTGGTAATAGGTGAAAAAAAAAATTAAAAGGAGTTTTCTTTTGTTTTTTCTTTGTTTTGGTTTTGAGAAAACTAAAATGAAAATAGCATTCAGGATTCGTCTCATGTGTTGAGTACACGAATCCTTCACATAAATTAGAGTGTTCTTCGTAATTATTTCATGCCTACACGTGCCGTTGGAGTGTGGAGAAAAGTCGAGGAAGATCGTGGTTCAAAGAATCGTGATTATAGAGATCCAGATCTGCAGGATGTATTTATTTATCAGATTATATTATTTAAATATTTATTTAATATTGTTATTTATGATTATTATTATATTCTAAAATATATCATATTTTTTATTGATTTTTTTCCGAATAAATATATTTTTTCCGTTACTGAACATGATTTCCGCTGCACAAGAACTCTGAAAACCAACAAATGGCATTATGAGCGGTCGTATTTATTCTAGTATATTAATAAGAATGATTTATGTAATATGATGGTAATAATAAAAAAAAATGTGAAAATCACTGGGAATTTGATATATTTTTTTTTCCAGATTTTGATTAATGTAATTTTAATATTAGTTGTTTGTAATTTTATTAATACCCAAATTGTCAACCCGGTTAATATCCATTTTTTTTTAATTTGTGTGAATTATAAAATGTTTATACTCATGCATATTTTAAATGTCATATAGAATTAGCACAAAGCTTACTCTTGCATTATAACATGTCATACATATGTGCATTTTCATAAATTTATTTATGATAGTATATAGTTTATAATTTGATTAAAAATTATTTTAAAATTTTTATCGATTAGTAGATTAAATAAAATTTGTGAATTAATTTTAAATCGTTAAAATTTGTAATGTCAAAAAATTTAGTTTTAAGCATTTATAATAAATTGTTTATCATGAATAACTTAGATGTTTCATAATGAATTTAAGTTTTATTAGTAAAGCGGATAATTTTATTATGAAACAATTAACTTGGTAATTGAAGAACTTTAATATTGATTTATTGGTCTTTTTCCGCTAAGTTTTCAAAACATTAGATGTTTTACATATAAAATCACTAAACTTAAAATAATGAGTGGGAGCGGGAAGTTTGTCAAAATATCTTCGGTCTCCACCATTAGTGCAACATCGTGAAATTTCAGTGGGGCTCTGTGATGACTTTAGTTTCATCCTCCCTAAGGAGAGTGTTCGCTTAGGTTGATATCAAGGTTGTACTTCTTATGATAGGATTTATAAAATGTATTTCATTATTAACTTACCCTAATGTGGTTATTATGAGTTAAATTTTAAGGATCCAAAATGGTGGGTTACACTCATATGAATGTAGTTAAACGTGTTAATTACATTTAGACCAAAAATCGGTTATTAATAAATTTGAAAATATGAGATATTTGAAAAAATTGTAATTGAGATTGTCTCTATTTCAATAAGGTGTTGTGATCGACCCTAAGGCAATACAATATGCTTATTAAATTTTCCGATGCTATAGTAGTGCATATATATTTTTGTGTTTTGCATATGAATCATCCATCATGATTACTATGTCAATTTATTTTGAATTTTATGCATGGATAATTTAGTATATTTTTTTAATTATTTCAGAAATATGTCAAATCCAATAATATCAATGCTTGCTACTGAAAAATTAACTGGTAATAACTTTGCTAAGTGGAATAATGACATGAATATAATACTTGTGCTGGATTGTGCTGCATAACCTGAAGTTTGTCCTGATAGAGGAATGTCCTCCCAAACCTGCTGTGAATGCCAACAAAAATATTAAAGATGCCTATGAAAAATAGGTTCGAGCAAATGATAAGGCTCATTGTTATTGACATGCCTCCATGTACAACGTGCTTAAAATAAAGCTCGAAAAGACAGAGACTGTTTATGAGATAATGGAGTCTCTACAGGGCATGTTTGGCAAACCCTCTGATCAAGTTAAACATGAAGCAGTCAGGAAAGTCTTGAACTGCAAAATAGAAGCTGGAACCCGTGTTCGTGAACATGTGCTAATGATGATTAGTATGATTAATGAAGCTGAAATCAATGGGGCAACTATAGATGAAGGCATACAAGTGGACTTAATTTGGAAAGTCTTAGCCCACAATTTCTTCAGTTCAAAAGAAATTACTTTATGAGTAAATTGAGTTATAATTTGACTCAATTACTTATCGAACTCACAACTTTTGAGTCTTTTTCTGTGGAGAACAATGTAAAAGCAAATGTTGCTAAACCTTCTACCTCTAACACATCTTTAAAAAGACCATTGGGAGGCCTTCAAGGACCAAGAATAGAAAGACCGAGAACAAAAAGTTTTACAGCCAGAATAGAAAGACCATTGTGATTCCTATTGAGGTCGATGCCTGTTTCTGATAGCATCGACCTCAGCGGGAATCACAATAAACCACTATTCATAAAAAGCGGAAGTAAGAGGTAAGAAGACATCTTGTGTGATGGTGGATGATGGCTCATATATCAATGTGTGCCCTTTGAATATTTTGTCAAGGTTGGGTATGCGGACAACAAATTTAAGCCTCTCCAACATGACTATCAAAGTATATGACGATAGCAAGCAGGGAGTCGAAGGTACTTTCGTCACAGCAGTCAAAGTGGGCCCAATAGAAGATGAGGTTGAGTTTACAATGCTTGATATCCCAGCTACATTTGCTCTGTTATTAGGAATTCCATGGTTTCATAAACTTGGGGCGTGCAATCCACTTTGCACTAGGTTATTAAGTTCTCGTATGGAGAGGAAGTCGTCACCATCAAGGCTGAAGTAGACAATGATGTGGCTGCATTGGACATACAGCTTTTCACAAGGTTCCAAGTGGCAGCAAACTTTGAAGAATGAGTGTACCCTAAAGTGGCTAGAATCATAGAGAGAATGAAATATGAGCCGGGCACAGGTTTGAGTGCTAGAGGCCAGGGAATAAGAGCACTGCCAGATTTCAAGGGACAGGCCACTAAGAGATGATTAGGGTATGAATCCGATGGGAATGAGGCGAAGACCAAGAAAAAAATGGATGAAGCTATTGGAATACTTTGTTAAAACCACAGGAAATCAGGGAGAGCCTGAACCCGTAGAAGTCAATGGGATCATAGTACCAGGATTCGAGATCTTCAAGGATGTGATGGGCAAAGAACCATAGGCAGAGGAAGTTACAAAGGAGGAAGATAAATGGGAAAAAGAACTATTACATTTGGAGAATCTGACGCTTGAAGAAAGCAAGGAGGTGGAAGAAGACAAGGCTGCAAATGATGAAGATGTTTATTTTCCTGACATATTTGATTGTAATCTTGCATTTATTAATAACAAAGACATTGATTTTGCTTACTTGTTTGAGTCTTTTCCTGTTAGTCTGCATTATAACATGCATGACATGAACATATTTGACATTAACTCAATAAAGACAAATGCATTTAATCTTGGTACATGTGAAAACCCCAAGGAAATTTTAATTGCAAGTGAGGTTACCTCTGATGAGCGGAAAGAATTAGAGAGAATATTAATAAAATATGTAAAAGTATTTGTCTGGTCCTATGAAGACATGGCATGAGTAGACAGGGGTATTTCCCAGCACACGATACCAACTTATCTGATCAAGAGATCGGTAAAACAGAAGCTCCGATGAATGAGGCCAGAATAGGCCGAAAAGGTTAGGGAGGAAGTCAAGAAGTAGATAGATGTGTGATTCTTAGAGGTGGTGAAGTACTTTGAGTGGTTAGCCAACATTGTGCCGGTACCTGAAGAAGGATGGAAAGGCCAGAATGTGCGTGGATTATAGGTACCTCAACAAAGCTTGCCCAAAGGATGATTTTCCCCTACCCCATATAGACGTGTTGGTTGATATAGCGGATTTATCTGCTATGTACGCGTTCGCAGATGGATTCTCAGGATATAACCAGGTCTTCATGGCAGAAGAAGACAAGCATAAGAATGCATTCGTGACTGAATGGGGTACATATTGTTACAAGCTGATGTTGTTTGGACTTAAGAATGTGGGAGCCACTTATCAACGAATGGCTAATACATTATTCCACGACTTGATGTATAAGGAGATTGAGGTATACGTGGATGACATGAAGTTTAAATCAGATACAAGGGCTGGACATATAAAAGCACTGAAGAAGTTCCTTCATAGAGTCGATAAGTACAACCTCCGACTCAACCCCAAGAAGTGTGTGTTTAGAGTAACATCCGGAAAGTTGTTAGCACATACGGTAGAAATGAGAGGGATAGAAGTGGACCCTGAAAAGATTAAGGCAATTACCGAGATGCCTGCACCGAAGACAGAAAAGGAAGTTAGAGCTTTTCTCGGGAAAATCCAGTATATAAGTTGATTCGTTGCCACGCTAAAATTAGCATATTAGCCCATCTTCAAGCTATTGTGGAAAGACCAGCCTATGGAGTGGAATAGGCAGTGTCAAGAAGATTTTGACAAAACCTGAAACCTCCAAGGCCGGGAAAACCCTTGGTGTTGTATTTGGCCATAGAACCTGAAGCGCTGGGGGCGATGATGGTACAGGCAGATGAGACAGAGGTGGAACATGTAGCTATACCAGAAAAGGTTGGCCAGGTGTTGGATAATTATGACCCATAGCGTCACTATTTGTACAGATCACGGTGTTGTTGTACAAATTAACTATGTGACAAAGGAGATTGCTCTCTTATCATTTGTGATTAGATCACCTAGATGTATAAATGATGAGAGGTCCCTATGATTTGTTTCTGGATGGAGAATGATATGAGACAGTATCAGTCCACGAAGGATAAATCATTAAATATCCCTAGTCAAAGTATTATCGAGATTGGACATGCATGGCAGATTTACACACTAAGTTGGCTATTGGGGAAGAATCCACAGTATACTCGTTTAATTATTGATGATGGTATTTTTATATTATCTAGTTACAATATCTCTTTTATGTTTTCGGTTAATTTGATTACTGTTATGATTGTTCGCTAGTAACTATACCATGATTATATGATTTCAATATGATATAAGTATGCATGAATATGTGAGATAGTATAAGAAATGTATATGCATGTTGTGCATCATGATTTCCATAAATTGAGTTGAATCAAGAATGATTTTGAAATTCAAGAGTTTTAAAGAAAAGTTTTAAATGCTTTTAAAGAGAATGTATTTCAGAAAATGTTTTGCAGTTTTGAGATACAGATCATGAGTTTTATATTTTCGGGGCATGAAGGGGTAAAACCTCACCCCAGTATGTAACTATTACAGTTGGAATTGACGGATACATAGTACATGTGCACATGTAGGGCCAGGATGGCGGCTTAGGATCGTGTACCTGGTCCCCAGTGGTGGCTACACTGCAGTTGAGTTGTTGTCCTGGGTGTAGAGCACTACGTTGCCAGTTGAGTGTTTGGTCCTGGACGTAGGACACCACCAGCCTCAGAGATGCCACAGTTGAGTTATGATCATGGGCATCGAGTACACACAGTTGAGTGATGGTCCTGGGTGTAGAGAGACGTCCAGTTGAGTGATGGTCCTTGACGTACAGCAGTTTTCAATTTTCAGATTTTTCAGTACACGGTTTTCAGTTTTCGAATTTTCAGTAGACAGTTTCAAGAAACTAGATTTTTGAAATAATCTTCAGAAATCAAAGATTTAAAATATGTTTTAGAAAGACAAGTTTATAAAGAGAATTCTAAGCAAAGTTTCAGAAAAGAGTTTTTATAAAGAGAGTTTTCAAAAAGTATTTTCTAAAAGTTTGGTAGACCAAAGTTCAGTGTAGCTTATAGGTTGTGCATATAAATCATACATCCTGATTAACATACGAGATGCATATAGTTGACGTTGAAGCATGATTACATTTATATGTTTATGATTGATGCAGTGTGTATTATATGTTTACATAGAAGAACACTTGATCAGATATTAGCGTATGATTATATGGTTTCATATACATATTATATGGTTGATTTTAGTATGTTGGATGTTAATAGAAAGAATGTTTTATTAATCCGATTTGATGATATTTCAATGAAATAAAAGAAAGATAATTATAATAAAAGCGCAGAACTAATTAAACGAACGAAATATATATATAAGTGGAAATGTATCAGAGTAGCGCAGTGGAAACGTAATGAGACTTGACACAGTAGATGGAACTATGAAAATTCAATGACTAGGTTATAGATATTTGAAGTACAAACAAGAAACATGATTTAAGTTTATGTAAACTCAGATAAATAAGATAAGAAATTAATTGACATGTTGCTAGACGGATTGAGATCAGATAATAAGTCTAAATTTATCTTATATATATGTCACATAGTAACTCAAGTTAATACAGAAAAATAAATCAAACCTTGCAAGTGTTTGACGCTCAAAGAATGAGTATAATTACTTACTGAGTATTATGACTCACACCCAACAGTGTTTGAGATTTTACAGGATTGGTGACCTGATCGGTCGACCACAGATACCTGATCTTGAGGAGCCCGATAGCAGCGTTGCAGTCAGCCAGTCACCAGGTTTTGGGAGTATCAGAGTCAAGTAGTATAAGTATAGTTGTAAAGAGTATAAGTCTGTATTGATTGAATTATAAAAGTTTTTGTTTCTACGTATTTCCGGGCATGGAGCCCAATTATATTTTGTCTTGAGTTGTTTAAGTTAGTGATTATTGTGTCTGGGGCCTATAGGTTGTATTGAGGTGCTGGATTTTGATCCAGGTTGCATGACTTTTAGAAGAGGTCATGCCGAAATTTCGTCAGAGTCAGAGGCTTATGGAGTCAGGATTAGCCTGTCTCTTTCCGGTAGCATCCTGGCTTAGGCGGGATGTTTCACGACATTAGTAGGGATTTCTTTGTCCGATTCGGTTTTAATCCAATCAAATCCAATTCAACATTACCCAATTGATTTCAAGTCATCCAATGAATCAAAAATCAAAAAAAAATACCAAGACATTTAGGGCATAATGTATTCGGCCAAGCCTCACATTTTGGGGAAAATTGTTCCAAATCAATTTTCATGAAATTGATCACATCCAACTTCAATTAAACATCATTTAAACATACTCAATCAAGTAATTTTATCAAATCATGCTCAAAATCAATTTACCCAATTTTAACCCTAAATTTAAGTTTCATGCTCAACCATGCTCTGATACCATTGTTGGAGTTTCTCTAAGTCCCGAGGATCGATTAAAGCAATGAAACATACGTACGAATACATTAAAGAAGTTGCGGAATACTCACAATGATCGGTTGAGGCGATGCGTGTTGGACAATTATGACCCATAGCGTCACTATTTGTACAGATCATGGTGTTGTTGTACAAATTAACTATGTGACAAAGGAGATTGCACTCTTATTATTTGTAATTAGATCACCTAGATATATAAATGATAGGAGGTCTCTGTGATTTGATCCTGAACTGAGAATGATATGAGACAGTATCAGTTTATGAAGGATAAATCATTAAATATCCCTAGTCAGAGTATTATCGAGATAGGACATCGATAATACCTAAAGACTATGTATTACACTTGTGCACGTTTGTGAGGGCACAACGACATAGTTTCCATATATTTGGGTATATGATACTCATGCAAGTGTAATAGGAGGTTGTGTTTTACCGATGGTACGGGAAACAGCTTCGCTCTGGATAGACCCCCTCCAAATTCCATTGGTAGTATGACTATGTGTCTATGGAAGTCTGAAATCAGGGTAGGTGTATTTGGTCTTAACTTGAGACTTGCACCGCTAATACTTGTGACAATCAATATACTTTGGTTGAGGTCGTCTAGGGCTTTAACAGGTTATGTGTACGCCAATGCTGGGTATATTGAGAATCGTAGTGTGTTGGGTGTGATGTTAAGACGGAAGTATCACTCCAGTCATATGGAGATGATGGTCACATAGGATACGAAACTTGTTCTCTTAAATGCTCGAGCTATCGGGATATTATGACTAAGTCATGTATATCCGATTATAGAGACTAGTTACCAGACATCCGATATGTGCTTTGTACGGGGCAGACACAATTCCAGCCCCAGGCCTAGCACATGATCATCCAATGCTGGATCGAAATACGCAATACTACGGTATACTACGCTTGATATAGATCACATATTCCTATAAGGATATGTCTGGAGAATTGGGTAGGCATGTCGCTTTGCTAGAAGCCAACCTTGTCTTGTAAATCGGTATAAACGTAGTACGAGATACTTACGTGTTCGGATAGTTTGACGACTGTATTTAGTGCCAACATATCTGGGGATCTCATGGGTCGCTTCCCGAAGATTCACCGATGGTGTATGACTCGCACTTTAATTAATCTGTGATTAATTTGATGAGAGAGAAAATTAATCTGGGTTTATTTGCGGAGATATTTTATCTGGGATAAAATATTAATTAAAGATAGAGAACGATTAATTTGGAATTAATCGATAAAATAATATATTCGATATATTATACGAAATTGGATTTCGACACGGAATTGAAATTAGATTTTAATTCGGGCAAACGAATTAATTTAGAATTAATTCGTTAGCGACGTGAATAGTGATTTCGCTAGGCGTAATCGTTTAATTACGTCGCGATGGAAAATTCGTTAATTTGGAATTAGCGAACACGAGCCCGAGATTATTTGCTAGCATATTCACATTTCGAATTCGAGTGCGGCACACATGTCAAATCGAGCGTCAAATCGCAAGTGACATCAAGCATCAAATCACATGTGACTTTGAGTGATGTGACAATTTGATTGATTGATTGAGTGATTGATGTGGTAGTTGAAAAGCATTAATTGTTTTTTGCTTTTTAACTTTTTGATAAATGGAAAATGCTTTTTGTATTTGTTTTTGTTTTTGGAAAATAATGGAGGTCTTCAATGGTCGATTCTTGGAGGAGCCGAACCAGTCACCACCGTGCAGTCCACTTCGTGATGGAGCTGCTGCTGTGAGCTTTTGAGGGAGCTTGAAGGCTTGTGTTCTTCGCGTCGCAAGATCCATTCATTGTGAGTATGTTTCCGCCATTCTCCTTTGTGTATTCATGCGTTTTTGTGCTTGATTTGATGATTCTTGAGACCTAATTAGAAACCAACAATGGTATCTTGAGCTTATATCGATCATGAAATTTTTAGGGTTTAAAATTGGGCAAAATCGATTTGAGCATCAATTGGTTAAATTGTTTGATTTAGTTTGCTTGAATGAGGTTGAATTGAAGTTGTGCATGATCAATTTCAAGAAAATTGGTTTGGATCAATTTTCCCCAAATTAAAGGCTTTTGGCGAAACTTGATGATTTTTTGAAATTCATGGTGTTTTTTATTTGATTCATTGGATGAGTTGAATTGATTTGGGATATGATGATTGTGGATTCAATTGGATTGAAACCGAATCGGAAAGAAAAAAACCCCTAATTGCCGAGAATAATGAATCATGTATTGGGTTTGATTTTGATTGAATTGTGTTGGACACTATTTGATGTTAAAGTGCATGATTAATTAGGCTAATTGATGTTTTAGAAATGTTAATTGGATGATTAATTGTGTATTACACTTAGTTTAATTAATTGTGGAATTTGGAATTTTATAAGTTAATTAATTGGGCTTGAAATTGGATTTGGGCCTTATAGGTTGTAATTGGGCTTTTGGGCTTGGTTGTACCAAGTTAGGTTTAGGCCAATTTGGTTGGATCCAACTGGGCCCAAAACCGCATCCATAAAGTCCAATTATGATTTAATGGACCTTAATTATTTAATTGGGCCTAATGGGCCAAAATTGATTTATGGGCTTATGGGGTAACTCCCGGAATGGATTTTGGTTATCGGTTTGACCCGAGTTGACCAAAAGTCCACGCTTTAAAAATTAATTAAAAGCCCATTAGACTTTAATTGAATTGACGTTGGACGTTAATCGAGCTTTGAGACCCGTAACGATTAAATTTGGAATTTAAGTCATAAAGGTTCCTAATTAAAGTGTAGTATTTAATTTGGAATTAAATAGCGAATTAGTATTAAATACAAATTGAATTGGATTTAATTATGTAGTTTAATTTAATTCGAGAATTCGTATTTTGAGTACTTATTCGCAAAACGAGTTTGACTCGAGCAAAATCAAATCGTTGTTTGAACATTGGATGATCACTAATTATCATATTAATTAATTTGATTAGATTGATTGATAGCATGCTTGTGTGAATACATGGTTGCGATGCATGAATAATGTATATCAGATGGATATTAGATGGGTGGGACAATTTTAGAAATTGTTGTAATAAATTTGATTTATTAATCGGACCTGCGTGTCCAGCCTTATACCTCCATATTCTTTGTATTCTCTTCTCACCTATTCCCCTCAATGTAAATGAAGTTTCTTTAGAAGTGTAGTATAATGGGTAGAAGTAATACATGTGCTAGCGGGAGAGAGAAATGGAGAGATTTGATCTATGATCAATGTGTAAAGTATTCATCCGCATATCATTATTATTTTATTATACGCGCTTTATTATGTGTTTAGAATGCATGTTTAAGGGTGTATGATGATGAGACCTTAACAAAGATAATAAATTGGTTGCCAATTTGCACGCGAAAAACCCTCACAAAATATTAAGCGTCTTTCCTTCCATTGAGTGATTCTCGCTCAAGATCCGAGACGGCATTGGTTTGGTGGCCAAAGTCAAGGCCTTTGTCTGTCGAAGATGTGTTTGAATCACGAAGGCTTTGTTCCATATCAGTGTCTTGTCAAAGTTGTGGTTGTTGGCCAAAGTCAAGACCAATTCTTGTCCATCGACATTGATTACGAAGCTTTTCATGGTCAATGGGTCGCGCTTAACTGGGATCACTAAGTTTGTTGTGCCAAAGTCAAGGCTTAGTTGATTCAGAGGAAAAAAGTTAGGTAATACATTGGATGTATTGGCATATGTAAGATATATGTTTAGGACTTGGATGTCCCCCTATCGGATCTAGAAATTGGATTGGATCCAATTGATCTTAGAGATCTACCTAGTTAATTATCATACAATTTGTTGGCCAAAGTCAATATTGTGTGATATTTAACGGGATCCTAGCCCACTAGGAAACGCGGTTTCCTGAGTACTCGACAGAGGGTTAGAGGCTCGCCAAAAAATAGTGGGAGGCAAGTATTGAATTTGCAATATTTGTTTAGTAACTTGCCATACGCGCTCAATCACAAATTATTTCATCATTAAATTAAATGTTAGTTGGACTAATATTTAAATTGTTGTTTTGATAAGCAGTTGGACTGTATTATAGTTGATTATATAATTGGATTATAGTATTCAATATATTTGAATTAATTAATTTCAATTTACAGTTGATTTTATAATTGGATTATAGTAATCAATGTAATTGAGGTTAATTGATTTAAATTATATTTGATTGTATAGTTGGACTATAATAATCAATATAATACATAGTACCACAAATCGTTGATTAAATAGTTGGACTACTAGAATCAAGATAAATGAAAGATTAGTGTTTAAAACATAATCCTGGGTGAAAATGTATTTAAACGACTTTAATTTTCAAATTGGGAATTATTTCAGGATGGTCCTGGAAAAATAATAAGTTATTTTATTTGATAAAATAATATATTAAGCCTAAGCCCGGAGTTAAGCAAATAGTAGAGCATAATCTTTGGAAGATCATGTAATGATAACTTTAGTGCTTAATCCATTATGCTTGTCGCAGTAGACTCCTTAATTTCTGAATCAGAACTAAGGATTAGATCCTTAAATTATGATAATGAAATTGAAGGATTTTCATGTATCTATTTTAGATCTTTGAAATACTAAATTGCAATAAATAATTCTTGGAGAATTAATGACTATTCTCAAGGAGACAAAGTCAAACTTTGCAATTAGGCAAGTAGCGTAAGGCGCACCTTACTTCGATATTCTAGAAACCCGAGGCTTGGCCAAAGGCTACTGGAATGTTGAAAAGGGCAAAGGCAAAATCATTATAATCTTCTAGGAAGATAAAAGGACATATCCCAAGAAGGAATTGAAGACAAGCAAGGCTCTGACTTCAAAAATATTTGTCATAATTATGTTCACAACTAGTATTGAAATTGGATTTTAAATACTTAGTGTGGTACATAAAATATATATATTGATGTTCAGAATCTGCTATGAGCAGGATAATGACATCAATTGAGATTTATCTGCGAATTGGAAACGGGACGAAAGTCGCTGTTTTAACCGTAGATACCTGAATTTAGGAACTACCTTCAGGTTAGTACTTAAATTAGGAAACTGTTATAATGTAACTAATTTGACTAGAAACATTATCTCTATATCGCGTATAACCCGCTGCGGGTGTACATTTATATTCTAGAACACTAAAGTGTTTTATTATATAAAGATGATATTGAGATAAACACATTAGATGTATATAATATAATTTATATTTTGAATATAAATAATATCTCAAATATATAACATGACAAATAAATAGCTCAAACTGATTTGATCAATTAAGAAACTAATTCTGGCATAGTTGTCAGGGACACTATTAAACAAGAATCATATATCCACACTTTCGAAGAGTGGGTACTAGGACAGATTTGATTCCAATCAAATAAAGTCTACGAATCTAGTTTATTGGGCAAAGTGCCTAAAACACCTTTACTTGGTAAAAGTGTAAATGCCACTGATCTGTTAGCCCTAGTTCATAGTGAAGCAAGTGGGCCCATGTCTAGCTAGGCTAGATGTGGATATGAATATTTCATGACCTTTACGGATGTGGCATCGCGTATGGTTATGTGTTTCTTTTGAAGAACACAAATCGGAAACTTTTAGAGTTTCGACATGAAATAGACAAACAGATCGGTTAAAGTATTAAACCGTCACGGTAAGACCGTAATGGAAAATACTTAAGCAATAAGTTTCTCAAATATTTGAAAGAGTATATTATTCTTTCAATGAGGACTCCTCCCGGAACACGTCAGTTTGACGGTGTGTCCGAACAGGATTAACCAAATTTTGTTAGACATGATAAGGTTAATCACGAGTCGCTCTGAGCTACCATTTCCTTCAACGGATAAGCGCTAAATAGTGCAGAACTTATTTTGAATAAGGTTCCATAAAATCTGTTTGACAGATAACATATTAGATATGAACGGGAAAGAAACCAGGTTTCTCATTCCTATTAAATTTGGGTATGCTAGGCATACGTTTGGATGATACCAAACAAGAACCCAAATTAGATAAGTGCCAAATGTAGGTTATCCTAGGGATACCATAAGTATTGTACTTATACTCCTCACAAGAGAACAATTAGATTGTTGCTCACCATGCGGTTTTCCTAAGAGGAATACCGAAATGCAGTGGTAAGTGGGAGGATAGTATAACTCGATGCAAATCGGAGTAATACTAGAACACAAATAGTTCATCAAGGATGAAACTATACCATAAATCTTCGAATACACAAGAACCGCGTAGGTTGGAGAGAGTCAGAAAACAACCTGGGGTATGGGTTTCTGATCTCACCTCATAAAGATGTCCTTCTTATTGAGGAATACCAACTGACTACGTATGAGGAAGTGATACAAGGTATCGACTCCCTATTATGGAAAAGTTCCATAAAGTCCGAAGTGAATTCCATGTATACCAACTATGTTTAGACACTAGTTGATGTACCGCAAGGCATTGCGCCTATTGGTACTATATAAGTCTTCAAGGAAGACGTACATGGATGGCAACATACCAACGTATAAAGCTAGGTTTTTAACGGAAAGGTATCGTTATCAACATTGTGTTGATTACGATTCAAACTTTTACCTGTTGCCACGGTAAATCCATTTGGATAATGCTTGTTTTTCGATCCATGATTGGATTGAAGCAAACATTAGGTTCTTGGAATTATCGTTTTGATGTAATCATAATGATTTATGATTTAATTCAAAACGAAATGATTCTTGTGTATATAAGAGGGTTAGTGGGAGCGCACTGACAGTGAATGTCCTGAGTAATGATGATATATCATTTCTTGGAAATGATATACCCATAAAATAATCGGTGAAAGCTTGGCTTTCATGATAACGACTATAAGTCGTAACAACTGTACCATAAAAGTTAGAATAACTGTACAGTGAGCTGCAAATCTTCCAAGTAAGATACTGTTACCGAATAAACAACAAATGCGGGTTAATTGCAGCAGCTGAGGAAGCAATAGAAGCCATCTGGGTCAATAACAAATCTAATTAGATTAGATATAGTTCTGTTAGCAGCTGAGTTAGGCGTCAGTACAGGCTAAAGAATTAATGGTCTCATCAACAATCCAGATAAATACTTCGATATTCATCTGATTCGTTCGGATCATACATCATGGAGATGTGATGATCGAATAAATCGCATCAAGATGATATTCAGACAAATCCGCTGACGAAAGCTTTTTCTCAGCAATTTGAGCCAACCGTACATAGTTCGGGTGTCAAGCACTCGAGTGACTAGCTATAGGCCAAGTGGGAGATTGTTGGACAATTATGACCCATAGCGTCACTATTTGTACATATCATGGTGTTGTTGTACAAATTAACTATGTGACAAAGGAGATTGCACTCTTATATTTTTTGATTAGATCAACTAGATATATAAATGATAGGAGGTCCCTGTGATTTGATCCTGGACTGAGAATGATATGAGACAGTATCAGTCTATGAAGGATAAATCATTAATTATCCCTAGTCAGAGTATTATCGAGATAGGACATCGATAATACGTAAAAGACTAGTATTACACTTTTGCGCGTTTGTGAGGCACAACGACACAGTTCTCATATATTTGGGTATAGGATACTCATGCAAGTGTAATAGGAGCTTGTGTTTTACCGATGGTACGGGAAACAGCTTTGCTCTGGATAGACCCCCTCAGAATTCCATTGGTAGTATGACTATGTGTCTATGGAAGTCCGAAATCAGGGTAGGTGTATTTGGTCTTAACCTGAGACTTGCACCGCTAATACTTGCGACAATCAATATACTTTGGTTGAGGTCGTCCAGGGCTTTAACAGGTTCCGTGTACGCCAATGCTGGGTATATTGAGAATCGTAGTGTGTTGGGTGTGATGTTAAGACGGAAGTATCACTCCAGTCATATGGAGATGATGGTCACATAAGATACGGAACTTGTTCTCTTAAATGCTCGAGCTATCGGGATATTATGACTAGGTCATGTATATCCGATTATAGAGACTAGTTACCAGACATCTGATATGTGCTTCGTACGGGGCAGACACAATTCCAGCCCCAGGCCTAGCACGTGATCATCCGATGCTGGATCGAAATACGCAATACTACGGTATACTACGCTTGATATAGATCACATATTCCTATAAGGATATTTCTGGAGAATTGGGTAGGCATGGCGCTTTGCTAGAAGCCAACCTTGCCTTGTAAATCAGTATAAACGTAGTACGAGGTACATACGTGTTCGGATAGTCCGACGACCGTATTTACTACCAACATATCCGGGGATCTCATGGGTCGCTTCCCGAAGATTCAACGATGATGTATGAATCGCACTTTAATTAATCTGGTATTAATTTGATGAGAGAGAAAATTAATCTGGGATTAATTGCGGAGATATTTTATCTGGGATAAAATATTAATTAAAGAGAGAGAACGATTAATTTGGAATTAATCGATAAAATAATATATTCGATATATTATACGAAATTGGATTTCGACGCGGAATTGAAATTAGATTTTAATTCGGGCGAACAATTAATTTAGAATTAATTCATTAGCGACGTGAATAGTGATTTCGTTAGGTGTAATCGTTTAATTACGTCACGACGGAAAATTCATTAATTTGGAATTAGCGAACACGAGCCCGGGATTATTTGTGAGTACATTCGAATTTCGAATTCGAGTGCGGCACGCAAGTCAAATCGAGCGTCAAATCGCAAGTCACATCAAGCGTCAAATCACATGTCACTTTGAGTGATGTGACAATTTGATTGATTGATTGAGTGATTGATGTGGTAGTTGAAAAGCATTAATTGATTTTTGCTTTTTGACTTTTTGATAAATGGAAAATGTTTTTGTATTTGTTTTTTGTTCTTGGAAAATAAAAATAAATACATATATATATAACATTTTTCTTTTCCTTTTCTCTCACCTCTCACACGGTTGCAAGGAAACCCTTTTCCCCTTCTCTTCTCTTTCACGGCTTGGAGCCGATTTCTTCATCTCAAATTCTGGTTTGACCGAAAAACAAAGAAGAAGAATAAGTGCTAGCACACACTTGAGTTATACAAAGGTGATAGGGCAGTGAACACTTGAGCTTGGAATCATTTTGGAAGCTTGAATCTCGGAGCTTCAATGGAGGTCTTCAATGGCCGATTCTTGGAGGAGCCGAACCAGTCACCACCGTGCAGTCCACTTCATGAGGGAGTTGCTGCCGTGAGCTTTTGAGGGAGCTTGAAGGCTTGTGTTCTTCGCGTCGCAAGATCCGTTCATTGTGAGTATGTTTCCGCCATTCTCCTTTGTGTATTCATGCGTTTTTGTGCTTGATTTGATGATTCTTGGGACCTAATTAGAAACCAACAATGCGGTGAAGAACAAAACTTTTTATGCCCTTTGAAACTCCTCCAAGGCTCATGGCAGTAGGCTGTTTTGGCTCTCCATTTTCGGTCCAAGCTCTAACCTTTTGGGTGGTGATTCCAAGCTCACTGGTGCGGTTCCCTATCACCTTCGCAAGACTCTAAAGTGTGCTAGCACTCCGGAAATTTTGCTACAAAATTTCCTATGGCTTCTCCAACCTCTCGGCTTTGTGACAGAAAAGGAAGAAGATGAAGGCCTCTTGGGCGTGAGATTGGGGAGAGAAAAGGAGAGAAGAAAAGGTGTTGTGTGTTAGGTTTTAATTGATTTCCAAAATCAAAAACATATACCATAAATTAGCTTTCAAAAAGTCAACAAGGTACAAGCTTTAAAAGCTCCCAACAACCACCATCAATCAATGTGACAAGTTGTCAAATCACTCAAAGTGATTAGACATCACATCAATCGATTAACAAGTGATTTGACGCTCGATGTGACTTGTGGGCCACACTTAAATTCGAAATGCGAGTCCGCTCGCAAACACTCCCGGGCTCGGGTTCGCTAATTCCAAATTAACGAATTTTCCGTTGCGACTTAATTAAATAATTATGCCTAGCAAAATCTCTATTCACGTCGCTAACGAATTAATTCCAAATTAACTCGTTTTCCTGAATTAAAATCTAATTTTAATTCCGCGTCGAAATCTAATTTCGTATAATATATCGAATATATTATTTTATCGATTAATTCCAAATTAACCGTTTTGACTCTTTTAATAATATTTTATCCCAAATAAAATATCTCTGTAATTAATCCCAAATTAATTTTATCTCTCTCATTTAATTAATCCCAGATTAATAAAGTGTGAGTCATACGTCATCGGTGAATCTTCGGCAAGCGACCCATGAGATCCCCAGATATGTTGGCAGTAAATCGGGTCATCGGACTATCCGAACACGTAAGTACCTAGTACTACGTTTGTACCGATTTAAAAGACAAGGTTGGCTTCTAGCAAAGTGCCATGCCTACCCAATTCTCCAGAAATATCCTTACAGGAATATGTGATCTATATCAGGCGTAGTATACGTAGTATTGCGTATTTCGATCCAGCATCGGATGTCACGTGCAAGGCCTGGGGCTGGAATTGTGTCTGCCCCGTAGGAAGCACATATCGGATCTCTGGTAACTAGTCTCTATAATCGGATAAACATGACCTACTCATAATATCCCGATAGCTGCAGCATATAAGAGAACGAGATTTGTATCCTACGTGATCATCATCTCCACTATTACTGGAGTGATACTTCAATCTCGACATCACACCCAATACACTATGATTCTCATTATACCCAGAAGAGGCGTACACAGAACCTGTTAAAGCCCTGGACGACCAAAACCAAAGTACATTGATTGTCGCAAGTATTAGCGGTGCAAGTCTCAAGTTAAGACCAAATACACCTACCCTGATTCGGACTTCCATAGACACATAGTAATACTACCAATGGAATTTCGAGGGGTCTATACAGAGCGAAGTTGTTTTCCGTACCATCGGTAAAACACAACCTCCTACTACACTTGCATGAGTATCCTATACCCAAATATATGAGAACTATGTCGTTATGCTCCCACAACGCGCACAAGTGTAATACTAGTCTATTCCGCATTATCGATGTCCAATCTCGATAATTCTACGACTAGGGATATTTAATGATTAAACCTTCGTGGATTGATATTGTCTCATATCATCTCAATCCATGAACTAATCATAAGGACCTCCTATCATCTATACATCTTGGTGATCTAATCACAAATGATAAGAGAGCAATTTCCTTTGTCACATAGTTAATTTGTACAACAACACCATGATCTGTACAAATAGTGACGCTATGGGTCATAACTGTCCAACACCAGCATGGTTCAGGAATAAATCCTAGGGGTCGAAGCACCTCGCCATCAACTCAATTCAGTTCAGGAACAAATCCCTGAGCTTGAAACACCTCACCATCAACTCAACTCAGTTCGGGAATAAATCCCAGAGATCAAAGCATCTCACAAAAGCAGCGAAACAACAAGTAAGTCCGGCAACGGCCGACGAACCTGGTAAGTAAAAATACATGCATGACTTTGATAGGGTTGTCACTGTCATACACTGCACAAGCCTCAGCAAAGTTGGGGCGACTGTAGAGACTGCATCTTTGCATATGCCCGATGATGAGCCTCGTATGGAGGCACTACCTAAAAAGTTATGGAAGTTGCGAAAAATGAATGCCAGAAGGAAGGAAAACCTCCAAAATTAGCACCTCATCAGATTCGAACTCACTAGACAGCCTCAGATTCGCTCAGTCAGTTTCTGTTTCAAGCCTCAGCCTCGGCCCACCAACCCAGCCTCGACCCAAATCCATCCACACGCCCAAAGCCTATGCAGCCTACGCTAAACACCACAAAAAGCCCATCCAGACCACACCAAACACCACACAATTGGCCCATGAACCCGTGCAATCCATCCAAAACCCCATGCAATCCACATGTCAAAATCCCTTTATCAACACTTTCCAATTTAACAAGATTTGGATCCCATCCTTGCCAAATTAACAAGATTTGAAATCACCTCATCATCAAATTTAGAGTATTTTATTCCCAAAATAAATTGACAATATATCCCCCAAATCAACATGATTTGTTTTCCTATTCGGAGATCATTTCAAAATATTATAAAGGGACACTTTTTCATCATCAAATGGAGGTCTATTTTCTTCCTCTAGTGGGGGCAACCCTAGGCTTTCTTCTTCTTCTTCAAGCAATCATCGAAACAAAAACACAAGAAAGAGAGAACATCACCGAAACACATATACAAAAAATTGAGAGAAATAACAAAAAACCCTAGCCGTGAAACAACAATCATCCTCAACGCAAACCAATGACCAACCAGCAACCAACCATCCTCAACGCAAACCAGTCACCAACCAGCAACCAACCATCCTCGACGCAAACCAATCACCCACCAATAACCAACCATCCTCAACGCAAACCGAAAACATCCAGCCCAAACCCAAAAATCGTGAAACTGAAACACCAAAACAACATATAAAAAAAACACCAAAAACCACCTAAAAACAGTCCCAAAAAAAACAAAAATAGCAGCCCAAAAAAAACCAAAACAGCAGCAAAAAAATAACTAAAATAGAGAACCAGAAAATAGCAAAACAGCAACCAAAAAACAGCAAAACAGCAACCAGAAAATAGCAAAACAGCAACCAGAAAATAGTAAAACAGTGAGCAGAAACAGCAAGACAGTAAGCAGAAACAGCGAACCAGCGATCCTTTCGGTGGCGGCCTAACGTACTTCCGAGAACTTAAAAGGTAAGACCTGAGGGCACCCTTACCCTATTTATTTTCTAGTTCTAGATGTTGTATGATTGGCTGGACGTGAAATACGTCCAGCCGGGTATGCGAAGTCCTACATCAAAGATTGGCAAATTTCTGGTCACATTCTTTTCTTTCTTCGGCATTCTGTTATTTTTTTTATCTATTTAGTGTTATCTTTTGTATATATTTATTCACTTTTATTGTTATTTTATTATTTCGCCTTAATTTTGTTTATGTTTTTCATAATGATAATTATATGCATATGCATGGTTATTTTTTGTTTCCGTTTACATTACATTAATGATTACGAACGTTATTATCCCTTGTGGTATATAAGATGGAAACCCAAACGTAAATTCCATAGCTGAATCCGAATGGATGGTAGTGCAGTCTGTACTTGGGATACAACTCAACGTTCCACTCGGGAAATACTCGTATATACATGATTAACCATTGTTTGTTATTTATTTATTAACGATTTTCCTGCTTTTGATTGTTTATTATAATTTACGTTATCGCATCTTGTACTTCTTAATTTAGTATGCACTTGGAACTATATTATTGTGTTATTATTTTGGTTGGGTATGTTATTACATTTTTATTCGTTTTTATGCATGAATTGCATTAAGACTTTGCTATACCATTGTGTGAATCCATCCATTATACTGGCATAAGTAAGGGACAATTCTGAACCCAACGGTTTGAGGTCTTCCCTTGCGAGGGGTGAGTGCGGCCTTAAATCTTTCCCAATTCACACTGGGTGATTGTTGGTTTCTATTAACGTCCCAAGATCAATAATAAGCATGAAATCATGTGTGAATAACAATCGAGAAGTTGCGGAATACTTACATCGATCGGTTAAGCGACTCGGAGGCAACAAAATCTGATTTTTCTGCCCTTGGACTGGTTCGGCAATGAGCAGATCAAAGCCCTCCATTTTTTGTTTTTGAGCTCCTCGAACAAGCTCCAAGCTTCGTCAAACGATTCCCGGCTCATGGGTGGACTTCCTTATCACCTTCGCATGTCTCGTAAGTGTGCTAGCACTTGTGTTTTTTTGCCACAAAATCACACCCTTGCTTCCATTTATCTCTCGGCATTTACAAACCAGTGAAGGTTTATGGAGCCCCTTGGGCGTGTGGAGAGAAGAAGAAATAGAGGGGAGAGAGATGTGTGAGAGAGTTGGAATGTGTGACTGATTGTTTGGTAATGCATTTCCAAAAACATATACCAAATTCAAAAGTCAAAATGTTAAAATGTCATTCCAAATGACTAAGGTAAACTTGAGTGTTTAACACTCTTTGACCAACCAACCACTTCCATCACTCACATTCAATCACATCAATCAATCAAATGTCACATCACTCAAAGTGACATGTGATTTGACGCTTGATGTGACTAGCGATTTGACGCTTGATTTGACTTGCATGTCGCACTCGAATTCAAAATGCAAATGCGCTCGCAAATAATCTCGGGCTCGGCTTCGCTAATTCCAAATTAACGAATTTTCCGTTGCTTCGTAATTAAATGATTACACCTAGCGAAATCACTATTCACGTCGCTAACGAATTAATTCTAAATTAATTTGTTCGCCCGAATTAAAATCTAATTTTAATTCCGCATCGAAGTCCAATTTTTTTAATATATCAAATATATTAATTAATCGATTAATTCCAAATTAATCGTTATCTGTCTTTAATGATATTTTATCCCAGATAAAATATCTCCGCAATTAATCCCAGATTAATTTTCTCTCTCATCTAATTAATCCCAGATTAATTTAGAATGCGAGTCATACGTCATCGGTGAATCTTTGGGAAGCGACCCATGAGATCCCCGGATATATTGGCAGTAAATTCGGTCGTCGGACTATCCGAACACGTAAGTACCAAGTACTACATTTATACCGATTTACAAGACAAGGTTGACCTCTAGCAAAGTGCCATGCCTACCCAATTCTCCAAAAACATCCTTACAGGAATAAAGGATCTATATCAGGCGTAGTATACGTAGTATTGCGTAATTCTGTCCAGTATCGGATGATCACGTGCTAGGCCTGGGGCTGGAATTGTGTCTGCCCCGTACGAAGCACATGTCGGATGTCTAGTGACTAGTCTCTATAATCGGATAAACCTGACCTTGTCATTTTATCCCGATAGCTGAAGTATTTAAGAGAACCAGTCCCGTATCCTACGTGACCATCATCTTCATATGACTGGAGTGACACTTCCATCTTGACATCACACACCCAACACACTACGATTCTCAATATACCCAGTATTGGCGTACACAGCACATGTTAAAGCCCTGGACGACCGCAACCAAAGTATAATGATTGTCACAAGTATTAGCGGTGCAAGTCTCAAGTTAAGACCAAATACACCTACCCTGATTTCGGACTTCCATAAACACATAGTCATACTACCAACGGAATTCCGATGGGGTCTATCCAGAGCGAAGCTGTTTCCCGTACCATCGGTAAAACACAACCTCCTATTACACTTGCATGAGTATCCTATACCCAAATATATGAGAACTATGCCGTTGTGCCCTCACAACGCGCACAAGTGTAATACTAGTCTTTTACGTACTTATCGATGTCCAATCTCGATAATACTATGACTAGGGATATTTAATGATTTATCCTTCGTGGACTGATACTGTCTCATATCATTCTCTGTCCAGGAACAAATCATAGGGACCTCTTATCATTTATATATCTAGGTGATCTAATCACAAATGATAAGAGTGCAATCTCCTTTGTCACATAGTTAATTTGTACAACAACACCATGATCTGTACAAATAGTGACGCTATGGGTCATAATTGTCCAACAATCTCCCACTTGGCCTATAGCCAGTCACTCGAGTGTCTGACACCCGAACTATGTACGGTTGGCTCAAACTGCTGAGAAAAGTTTTCGTTAGCGGATTTGCATGATTATCGTCTAATGCGATTTATACGATCATCACATCGCCACGATGTATGATCCGAACGAATCAGATGAATAGTCGAAGTATGTATCTGGATCGTTGATGAGACCATTAATTTTTTAGCCTGTGCTCAAGCCTAGCTCAGCTACTAACAGAATTATATATAATCTAATTAGATTTGTTTATCGACCCAGAAGGCTTCTATTGCCGCCTCAGCTGTAGCAATAACCCGCATTTGTTGTTTATACGGTAACAATATCTTGTTTGGAAGATTTCCAGCTCACTGTACCGTTTTTCAAACTGTATAGTACCGTTTGTGACTTTTAGTCGTCTTTATCGGTTAGGAAACTTGCTACAGTGATCCCAGTCACTTCAAGTTCTCCTTCTCCATAGATTAAGACAGCATCTTTAGATCTCTAAGATACTAACGGATGTTCTTAACATCAATCCAGTGACTATCACTTGGATTGGCCTGTTTGTGAATCCTTATGCTCAAAGCATATGAGACACCAGGTCGCGTACATTTTTCAATGTACGATTCCACGGTGAGTTTTCGAAAGCCAAGCTTTCGCCGATAATTATTTTATGGGAATATCATTTCAAAGAAATAACATATTATCATTATTTATAGGACATTTATTGTTAGTGCGCTCCCACTAACCCTCTTATATACACAATAATCACTTCGTTTTGAATTAAATCATAAAGCATTATGATTACATCAAAAGGATAATTCCAATAACCTAATGCTTGCTTCAATCCAAATATGGATCGAATAACCTGCAAACCTTGTTTGCTTGTTATGGTACGACAAAACCGACAGGATGTTGTAAACATCCTCCAAAAGGTTTCCTTTTCAGGCAAGCGATTTTCCCGATAAGCTGACATATTTCATAAATGAAACATGCAGCTATAGCAAGCATTATCCAAATGGATTTACCGTGGCAACAGGTAAAAGGTTGAATCGTAATCAACACAATATTGATAACGATACATTTCCGCTAAAAGCCTAGCTTTATATGTTGGTATGTTGCCATCTATGTATGTCTTCCTTGAAGACTTATAAGTACCAATAGGCACAATGCCTTGCGGTACATCACTAGTATCCAAACATATTTGATATACATGGAATCCATTTCGGACTCATGACACTTTGTCATAATAGGGAGTCGATACCTTGTATCACTTCCTCATACGTAGTTAGTTGGTATACCTCAATAAGATAGACATCTTTATGAGGTGTGATCAGAAACCAATACCCCAGGTTGTTTTCTGACTCTCTCCAACTACGCGGTTCTTGTGTATACGAAGATTAATGGTAATAGTTTCATCCTTGATGATCTATTTATGTTCCATTAGGAATCGATGCCTGAATAGTATTACTCCGATTTTCATCGAGTTTTACTATCCTCCCACTTACCACTGCATATCGGTATTCCTCTCAGGAAAATCGCATGGTGAGCAACAATCTAATTGTTCTCTTGTGAGATATTTAAGTACAATACTTTGGTATCCCTAGAATAACCAATAATTGGCACATATCCAATTTGGGTTATAGTTTGGTATCATCCAAACATATGCCTAGCATCCCAAATTTATCAGGAATGTGAAACCCGATTTCTTTCCTCTTCATATCTAATATGATATCTGTCAAACAGATATTATGGAACCTTATTCAAAATAAGTTCTACACTGTTAATGCTTATCCGTTGAAGGAAATGGTAGCTCAGAGCGGCTCATGATTACCCTATCATGTCCAACAAAATTCGGTTACTCAGCCGATCTGCTTGTCTATTTCGTATCGAAACTTTAAAAGATTCCGATTTGTGTTTCAAAAGAAACACATAACCATAACGCGATGCCACATCTGTAAAGGTCACGAAATATTCATATCCACATCTAGCCTAGCTAGACATGGGCCCACTTGCTTCACTATGAACTATGGCTAACATGTCGGTGGCATTTACACTTTTACCAAGTAAATAGTGTTATAGGCATTTTGCCCAATAAACTAGATTCGTAGACTTTATTTGAATGGGATCAAATTAGTCCTAGTACCCACTCTTCGAAAGTGTGGATATACGATTCTTGTTTAATTGTGTCCCCGACAACAATGCCACAATATGTTTCTTCTGATCAAATCAGTTCGAGCTTTTTGTTTGTCATGTTATATTTGAGATTTATTTATATTCAAAATATAAATTTTGTTATTCACATCTAATGTGTTTATCTCAATATCATCTTTATATAATAAAACACTTTAGTGTTCTATAATATAAAGGTTCACCCGCAGGGGTTAAACATTGATATAGAGATAATGTATCTAGTCAAACTAGTTACATTATAACAGTTTCCAAATTTAGGTACACACCCGAGGGTAGTTCCTAAATTTAGGTATCTACGGTTAAAACAGCGACTCTCGTCTTGTTTCTAATTCGCAGATTAATCTCAATTGAAGTCAGTATCCTGTTCAAAACAGATTCTGAATATCAATATATATTTATGTACCACACTAATTATTAAAATCTAATTTTAATATTTGTAGTGAATATATTTATGACTAACATATTTGAAGTCAGAGCCTTGCTCGTCTTCAATTCCTTCATGTCTGCTTTGTCCAAACGGCAGTCACGCTTCCGCGATCTCATTTGCCACATTTAGGCAGACATTTTGGGATATGTCATTTATCTTCCCAGAAGATTATAATGATTTTGTCTTTGCCAGTTTCAACACTCCAGAAGCCTTTGGCCAAGCCTTGGCCTTCTAGAATATCGAAGTAAGGTGCGCCTTCCGCTACTTGCCTAATTGCAAACTTTGACTTTATCTCTTTGAGAATAGTCATTAGCTCTCTAAGAATTATTTATTGCAATTTAGTACTTCCAAAATCTAAAGATAGATTTATGAAGATCCTTCAATTTCTTTATCATACTTTAATGATCTAATCCTTAGTTCTGATTCAAAAATTAAGGAGTCTACTATGACAAGCTTAATGGATTAAGCACTTAAGTTATCATTACATAAATCTTCCAAAGATTATGCTCGACTGTTTGCTTAACTCCGGGCTTAGGCCTAATATGTTATTTTATCAAATAAAGTAACTTATTATTTTTCAAGGACCATCCTGAAATTTATTCCCAATTTGAAAATTAAACCATTTAAACACATTTTCCATAGGATTATGTTTTAAATGTCAATCTTTCAATTTAATCTTGATTCTAATAGTCCAACTATTTAATCAACGATTTAGGTAATATTTATTATAATGATTACAATAGTCCAACTATTTAATCAACTATAATTTAATAGATTGAAATCAATTATATTGATTACTATAATCCAATTATAAAATCAACTATAAATGAATAGTTTGAATATAGTCCAACTATTTATTAAAAACAACGTTTAACTATTAGTCCAACTAACATTTAATTTATTTGACGAATGATATTTTGTTTGAGCGCGTATAGCAAGTAATTAAACGATATTGCCAATTCAATTCTTGCCTCCCACTATTTTTCGGCGAGCCTCTAACCCTCTGTCGAGTACTCGGGAAACCGTGTTTCCTAGTGGGCTATGATCCCGTTAAATATCACACCATCTTGACTTTGGCCAAAAAATTGTATGATAATTAACTAGGTAGATCTCTAAGATCAATTGGATCCAATCCAATTCCTAGATCGGTAGGGGGACATCCAAGTCTGAAACATATATCTTATATATGCCAATACATCCAATGTATTACCTAACCTTTTTCCTCTGAATCAACTAAGTCTTGGCTTTGGCACAACAAACTTAGTGATCCCAGTTAAGCGCGACCTATTGACCATGGAAAGCTTCGTAATCAATGTCGATGGACAAGAAGTGGTCTTGACTTTGGCCAACAAACCACAACTTGGACAAGACACCAATATGGAACAAAGCTCTCGTGATTCAAACACATCCTCGATGGACAAAGGCCTTGACTTTGGCCAACAAGCCAATGTCAGTCTCGGATCTTGAGTGAGAATCACTCAATGGAAGGAAATACGTTTAATATTTAGCGAGGGTTTTTCGAGTGCAAATTGGAAACCAATTTATTATCTTTGTTAAGATGTCATCATCATACACCCTTAAACATGCATCCTAAACACATAATAAAGAGCATATAAAAAATAATAATGATCTGCGGATGGATACTTTACACATTGATCCTAGATCAAATCTCTCCCTTTCTCTCTCCCGCTAGCACATGTATCACTTCTACTCGTTACACTACACTTCTAAAGAAACCTCATTTACATTGAGGGGAATAGGTGAGAAGAGAATACAAAGAATATGGAGGTATAAGGCTGGACACGCAGGTCCAATTAATAAATCAAATTTATTTCAACAATTTCTAAAATTGTCCCACCCATCTAATTGTTGGTTTTTATTAAGGTCCCAATATCAAACAAGCAACGAAATTAATGTGTAATACATCGACGAAGATAGAGGAATACTTACATCGATCGGTTGAGTCGATTTGAAGACGTTTCAAGCCAAAAACCTCACTGCCTTGCTCACGCCACTGCAGCAGTCCATGCTCACTGGTTTGGCAGTTTCGGGTCTCAAAACGAAGCTCCAAACTCCGTCGGATGAGTCCCGCCTCATTGGGTGAACCTCCCTAACACCTTCGCAATGTTCACAAGTGTGCTAGCACTTGATTTCATCAATGAAATCACTCATTTGCTTCCCTATTGCTCACGCCAGTGAGCTGTTTGGAGAAGAAGAGAATAACCCCAAATGGGCGTGAATAAGAGAGGGAGGGAGATGAAATGTATTGTCTTGAATTTTTGTAAAATGATTTACCAAAATGTCTTATATATTTTCTAAAATAAATAAGCCTTTTACAATAAATTTTATCTAATAAAATCTATGTAAATCAATTACTCTTATCAAGTCACTATTCCACCTACACACATCAACTATTCACATGTCACTTTAATAAAGTGATGTGATGTGTGTCATTCCATCAATCAATCAAATCAATCAATCAATCAATCAACAATCACTCAAAGTGACTTTTGATTTGACGCTTGATGTGACGATTGATTTGACGCTTGATGTGACTTGCGAAGCCGCACTCGAATTCGAAATACGAATGCGCTCGTAATCACACTCGGGCTCGGGTTCGTTAATTCCAAATTAACGATTTTTCCGTCGCGTCGTAATTAAATGATTACGCCTAGCGAATTCACTATTTACGTCGCTAACGAATTAATTCCAAATTAATTCGTTCGCCCGAATTAAAATCTAATTTTAATTCCGCGTCGAAATCTAATTTCGTTTAATATATCGAATATATTAATTTATTGATTAATTCCAAATTAATCGTTATCTCTCTCTCTAGACGATATTTTATCCTAGATAAATATCTCCATAATTAATCCTAGATTAATTTTCTCTTTCTTCTATATAATCCCAGATTATTAATGAGTGCGAGTTATGCGTCATCGGTGCATTATCGGGAAGCGACCCATGAGATCCCAGGATAATTTAGCGGTAAATACGGTCATCGGTGTGCCCGAATCACGTATGTACCAAGTACTACGTTCTACCGATTTACGAGACAAGGTCGGCTCTTAGCAAAGTACGATGTCTACCAAATTCTCGGTCATATTCATCTTAGAATATTAAGATCTATATCAAGCGTAGTATACCAATGTATTGTGCATATCGGTCCAGTATCGGATAATCACATGCTAGGGCTGGGGCTGGATAAGTGTCTACCCCGTCCGAAGCACATATCAGATGTCTGGTAACATAGTCTCTATAATCAGATATACATGACCTAGTCACAATATCCCGATTGGTTGCGCAACACTCAAGAGCACTAGTACCGTATCCTGCGTGACATCAACTCCAATATGACTGAAGTGACACTTCCGTCTTGACATCACACCCAATACTCTACGACTCTCTGATAAACCCAGAAGGGTGTACTCAGAACCTGTTTAAAGTCCCTTACCACCAAAACCAAAGTTTATCGATTATCGTAAGTATTAGCGATGCAAGTCTCAGGTTAAGACTATACACACCTACCTTGATTTTGGCCTCCCATAGACACATAGTCATAATACCAATGGGATTCCGAGGGGTCTATCCAGAGCGAAGCTGTTTCCCGTACTATCGGTGAACACGACCTCCTATCGCACTTGCATAAGTATCCAATACTTATATATATGAGAACTATGCCGTTGTGCCCTCACAACGCACACAAGTGCAATACTAGCCTATTCCGCATTATCGATGTCCAGTCTCGATAATACTACGGCTAGTGATATTTAATGATTAATCCTTCGTGGACTGATACTGTCTCATATCATCTCAATCCAGGAACTAATCATAGGGACCTCTCTTCATTTATATATCTATGGTGATCTAATCACAAATGATGAGAGTGCAATTTCCTTATTACATAGTTAATTTGCTACAACAACACAATGATCTGTGCAAATAGTGACGCTATGGGTCATATTATCCAACAATCTCCCACTTGGCACATAGCCAGTCACTCGAGTGTCTAACACCCCGAACTATGTTCGGTTTGCTCAAATTGCTGAGGAAAGGTTTTTCGTCAGCGGATTTGTTTGATATCGTTTGACGGGATTTATACGATCATCACATCGCCACGATATATGATCCGAACGAATCAGATGATATAGAAGTATATATCTGGATCGTCGACGAGACCTTTAATTCCTTAGTCTGTGCTGACGCCTAGCTCAGCCGCTAAAGAACTATATCTAATCTAATTAGATTTATTTTCGACCCAAAAAGACTTCTATTGCTGCTTGCCTGCTGCAGCAGCAGCAATAATCCGCATTTGTTGTTTATTCGGCAACAGTTATCTTGCTTGGAAGATTTCCAGCTCACTGTCCCGGTGTTCAAACTTTATAGTACCGTAGTATTTAATCGTTTGGAAACTTGCTGCAGTGATCCCAGTCACTCAAGTTCTCCTTCTCCATAGCCTAAGATAGCATCTTTAGTTCTCAGAGATACTAACAGATGTTCTTAACTTCAATCCAGTGACTATCACTTGGATTGACCCGATTGTGACTCCATATGCTTGAAGCGTATGAGACACCAATACAAGTACATTTTAAATGTACAATTTCCCAGAGAGTGTTAACAACTCCAAATCTAATCCCAGTAGATCTTTATTCCTCGAATAAAGGTTGTTACTCCCTGGAATTCTACGGAGAATTTCTATTGAAAGAATATCTATGAAAGCCAAGCTTTCACCAATTGTTTTATGGGAATTTAACTGTTAGTGCGCTCTCCCACTAACCTCCTTATATACACAAGAATTATTTCGTTTTGAGTTAAATCATAAACCATTATGATTATTTCAAAACGTCAGTTCCAAGAACCCTATGGTTGCTTCAATCCAAACATGGATTGAATAATCCGCAAACCTTGTTTGTCGGTTATACAAAATCGTCAGAATGTTATAAACATTCTCCAAAAGGTTCCTTTTCAGGAAAGCGATTTTGATTTGTAACTGACATATTTCATAAATGAAATATACAGTTATCAACAAGCATCTTCCAAAATGGATTTACCATGGCAACAGGTAAAAGGTTGAACCGTTATTAACACAATGTTGGATAACGATACCTTTTCGTCAAAAGCCTAGCTTTGTACGTTGGTATGTTGCCATCCATGTATGTCTTCCTTGAAGACGTTTAATGTACCAATAGGCATAATGCCTTGTGGTACAACTAGTATCCAAAATAGTTGTTATACATGGAATCCATTTCGGATTCATGGCACTTTGCCATAATAGGTAGTCGATACATCGTATCACTTCCTCAAAACGTAGTCGGATGGTACACCTCCATAAGATTGACATCTTTATGAGGTTAGATCAGAAACCCATACCCTAGGTTGTTTTCTGACTCTATCGATCTACCGAACGAAGTTCTTGTGTATTTGAAGATTAATGGTATAGATTCATCATTGATGAACTATTTGTGTTCCATTACGGACTTCGTGCCTAGAACAGTATTACTCCGATTTTCATCGAGTATCACATATCCCCCACTGACCACTGCATATCGGTATTCCTCTCAGGAAAACCGCATGGTGAGCAACAATCACATTGTTCTCATGTGAGATTTACAAGTACTATACTTAAGGTTTCCCTTAGGAAAACCTATATTGGCACTTATCCAATTTGGGTCTTTTAGTTTGGTATCATCCAAACGTCATGCCTGGCATACCCAAATTATCAGGAATGAGAAACCCCGTTTCTTCCTTGTTCATATCCTATATGACATCCGTCAAACAGATTTTCATGGAACCTTATTCTAAATAAGTTTTGCACTGTTAATACATATCCTATTGAAGGAAACAATAGCTCAAAGCGACTCGTGATAAACCTTATCGCGTCCAACAAAATTCGGTTTTAGTTTGGACACACACCGTCTAACTGACGTGTCTCGGGAGGAGTCCTCATATGAAAGAACACCGTACTCTTTCATGTAAATATTAAACTTATTGCTTAAGTATTTTCCAATACGGTCTTACCGTGGCGGCATAATACTATAGCCAATCTGTTTCTCTACTTCGTGTCGAAACTCTAAAGTTTCCGATTTGTATTCTTCAAAGAAACACAAAAACCATAACGTGATGCTACATCTGTTAAGGTCACGAAATATTCATGTTCACATCTAGCCCAGCTAGATATGGGCTAACAGATCGGTGGCACTTTTACTATTACAAAGTAAATAGTATTTTAGGTACTTTACCTAATAAACTAGATTCACAGACCTTATTTGAATAGTCAAATCAGTCCTAGTACCCACTCTTCAAAAGTGTGGATATACGAGTCTTCTTTAATTTGTCCTAGACAACAATGCCACAAATAAGTCTCTATTGATCAAATCAATTTGAGCTATTTATTTGTCATTTTATATGTTTGAGATTTTTCTTTATATTCAAAATATAAATTCTGTTATTTACATCTAATGTATTTTATCTCAGTATCATCTTTATATAATAAAACACTTAGTGTTCTATAATATAAAGGTTTTATCCGCAATGGATTAAACACTGATATAGAGATAATGTCTCTAGTCAAACTAGTTACATTATAACAGTTCCTAATTTAAGTACATACCCAAAGGGTAGTTCCTAAACTTAGGTATCCACGGTCGAAACAGCGACTTTCGTCCAGTTTCCGATTTGCAGAGAAATCTCGGTTTAAAGTCAGTATCCAACTCATAGCGGATTCTGAACATCAATACACATATTTTATGTACCACACTAAGTATTTAAAATCCAATTTCAATACTAGTAGTGAACATAACTTTGACAAATATTTTTAAAGTTAGAGCCTCGCCCTTTCTTTAATTCCTTCGTGTCTTCCATATCCAAATGGTAGTCACTTCGGGGATATGTCAATTATTCTTTTCAATATTTTCAAACCTTTGGCCAAGCCTGGGTTTCGGAATATCGAAACGATATGCACCTTGTGCTACATGCCCAATTACAAACTTTGACTTTTCTCCACTAGAATAGTCAAATAATTCTCCAAGAATTATTAATTGCAATTTTAATACTTTTAAATCTAAAGATAGATTATTATAAGTATATTAATTAAGCACTAAAGTCATCATCACATAAATCTTCCAAAGATTTTATGCTCTACTATTTGCTTAATTTTGGGCTTAGTCATAATAAGTTATTTTATCAAATAAATTAACCTATTATTAATTCCCAATTGAAAATTAAATCATTTAAAACATTTAACCCAAGGATTATATTTTAAATATTCAACCTTTCAATTCTTTCATGATTTCAATAGTCCAACTATTTAATCAATTTTAATAAGGTACTATTTATTATAATGATTACAATAATCCAATTATTAATCAACTATAATTTTAATATTGATTACTATAATCCAATTATAAAATCAACTATCATTTTAATTCAATTATATTGATTACTATAATCCAATTATAAAATCAACTATAATTGAATGAGTTTGTATATAGTCCAACTATATATATAATTAAAACAACATAAAATATTAGTCCAACTAATACTTTTGATTAATGTGACGAGTAAAATATAAATGAGCGTGTTTAGCGAGCAATTGAACGAATGTTGCAAATTCAATACTTGCCTCCCACTATTTTTCATCGAGCCTCTAACCCTCTGTGTCGAGTACTCGGGAAACCGTGTTTCCTAGTGGGCTAGGATCCTATTAAATAACACACAACCTTGACTTTGGCCAACAAGCTGTATGCTATTTAACTAGGTAGATCTCACAGATCAATTGGATCCAATCCAATTCCTAGATCCGGTTAGGTGGACATCCAAGTCCTAAACATATTACTTATGCCAATGTATCTAATACATTTTCCTAACCTTATCCTCCGAATCATCTAGGCATTGGCTTTGGCACAACAAACCTAATGATTCCAGTTAAGGGGACCCATTGACAAGGAAAGTTCGTAATCAATGTCGTTGGACAAGAAGTGATCTTGACTTTGGCCAACAAATCACAACTTGGACAAGACACCGATGTGGAACAAAACCCTCATGATTCAAATACAATCCATAATTGACAAGGTCTTGACTTTGGCCAACAAACCAATGCCAATCGGATCTTGAACAAGAATCATTCAATGGAAGGATAATCGCTTAATATAGAACGAGGGTTTTTCGCGTGCAAATTGGCTACCAATTTAATTATCTTTGTTAAGGTCTCATCATTATACACCCTTAAACATGCATTCTAAATACATAATAAAGCGAGTATGAAAATAAATAATAATGATATGCGGATGGATACTTTACACATTGATCCTAGATCAAATCTCTCTCACTTTCTCACTCAAGCTAGCACTAGTATACTTCTACCCGTTACCCGTTACACTACACTTCTAAAGAAACCTCATATACATAGAGGGGAATAGGTGAGAAGAGAATACAAGAGAATAAATGTGATAAGGCTGGACACGCAGGTCCAATTTAATAAATCGAATTTATTACAACAATTTCTAAAATTGCCCACCCATCTAATATCCATCCGATATACATTATTCATTCAACACAACCACGTATTCACACACTAAGCATGCTATCAATCAATCTAATCAAATTAATTAGTCTGATAATTAAGTGATCATCCAATGTTCAAACAACGATTTGATTTTGTTCGAGTCAAACTCGTTTTTGCGAACAAGTACTCAAAGTACGAATTCATGAATTAAATTAAACTACATCATTAAATCAAATTTAACATGTATTTAATACTAATTCACTATTCAATTCAAAATAAACATTACACTTTATTTAATAAACTTTTACGATTTAAATTCCAAATTTAATCGTAACGCGTCTCAAAGACCGATTAACGTCCAACGTCAATTCAATTAAAGTCCAATGGGCTTTTAATTGATTTCATAAGGCGTGGACTTTGGTCAACTCGGGTCAAACCGATAACCAAATTCCAATCCGGGATTTACCCCATAAGCCCATAAATCAATCTTGGCCCATTAGGCCCAATTGAACTTCAAAGGTTCATTAGTCGCATTTGGGCTTTATGGTTAAGGTTTTGGGCCCAATCGGATCCAATCCATTTGGCCTAAATCCAACTTGATAAAATCAAGCCCAATAGGCCCAAATACAACATTAAAGTCCAATTTCTAAAATTAGGCCCAATTAATTAAATATACAAAATCCAATTTCATATTCAATTAACCTAAAGTGCATTACATGATTAATCAACTAAATCAATATTTCTAAAACACCATATTAGTCCAATTAATCATGCTCATTATCATTATCACATGTCCAACACATAAATGATAAAATCAAACCCATTACATGCTTCCATGCTCTCGGCCAAAAGAGGGATTTTGTGTTCGATTCGGTTTCGATCCAATCGAACCTACAATCGACACCAAATCACCATCCAATTTGATTTCATACACATCCAATGTCACAAAACCAAAACACACCAAGACATTAGGGCAAAAGGCACCATTCGGCCAACACAGTATTTTGGGGTTTTTGTCCATTCGAAATCTAATCCAATTCGATTCAAATAACGTCAACCTAATCGATTCTAACTCATCAAATGAATTAAAAATCAAAAAATCCAAGATCCCAAAAATACATATACATTCGGCCATGATGTCCATTTTGGGGAAAATAATTCCAAATCATTTTTCGTCAAATTAGTCCAACCAAAATGAAATAAAACATGTTATAAGCATACTCAACAATCAATTTATTCAAATCATGCTCAAATCACATTTACCCAAATTTTAAGCCCTATCAATTTCATGCTTGAACATAAGCTCTTGATGCCATTGTTGGTTTTTATTAAGGTCCCAAGATCAAACAAGCAATGAAATTAATGTGTAAATACATCGACGAAGATAGCGGAATACTTACATCGATCGGTTGAGTCGATTTGAAGACGTTTCAAGCCAAAAACCTCACTGCCTTGCTCACGCCACTGCAGCAGTCCATGCTCACTGGTTTGGCAGTTTTGGGTCTCAAAACGAAGCTCCAAACTCCGTCGGATGAGTCCCGCCTCATGGGTGAACCTCCCTAACACCTTCGCAATGTTCACAAGTGTGCTAGCACTTGATTTCATCAAATGAAATCACTCATTTGCTTCCCTATTGCTCACGCCAGTGAGCTGTTTGGAGAAGAAGAGAATAGCCCCAAATGGGCGTGAATAAGAGAGAGAGAGGGAGATGAAATGATTTGTCTTGAATTTTGTAAAATGATTTACCAAAATGTCTTATATATTTTCTAAAAATAAATAAGCCTTTTACAATAATTTTATCTAATAAAATCTATGTAAATCAATTACTCTTATCAAGTAACTATTCCACTTACACACATCAACTATTCACATGTCACTTTAATAAAGTGATGTGATGTGTGTCATTCCATCAATCAATCAATCAATCAATCAATCACTCAAAGTGACTTTTGATTTGACGCTTGATGTGACGATTGATTTGACGCTTGATGTGACTTGCGATACCGCACTCGAATTCGAAATACGAATGCGCTCGTAATCACACTCGGGCTCGGGTTCATTAATTCCAAATTAACGATTTTTCCGTCGCGTCGTAATTAAATGATTACGCCTAGCGAATTCACTATTTACGTCGCTAACGAATTAATTCCAAATTAATTCGTTCGCCCGAATTAAAATCTAATTTTAATTCCGCGTCGAAATCTAATTTCGTTTAATATATCGAATATATTAATTTATTGATTAATTCCAAATTAATCGTTATCTCTCTCTAGACGATATTTTATCCTAGATAAAATATCTCCATAATTAATCCTAGATTAATTTTCTCTTTCTTCTATATAATCCCAGATTATTAATGAGTGCGAGTTATGCGTCATCGGTGCATTATCGGGAAGCGACCCATGAGATCCCCGGATAATTTAGCGGTAAATACGGTCGTCGGTGTGCCCGAATCACGTATGTACCAAGTACTACGTTCTACCGATTTACCAGACAAGGTCGGCTCCTAGCAAAGTACGATGTCTACCAAATTCTCCGGTCATATTCATCTTAGAATATTAAGATCTATATCAAGCGTAGTATACCAATGTATTGTGCATATCGGTCCAGTATCGGATAATCACGTGCTAGGGCTGGGGCTGGATAAGTGTCTACCCCGTCCGAAGCACATATCGGATGTCTGGTAAATAGTCTCTATAATCAGATATACATGACCAAGTCACAATATCCCGATTGGTTGCGCAACACCAGAGCACTAGTACCGTATCCTGCGTGACATCAACTCCAATATGACTGAAGTGACACTTCCGTCTTGACATCACACCCAATACTCTACGACTCTCTGATAAACCCAGAAGTGGTGTACTCAGAACCAGTTTAAAGTCCCCTACCACCAAAACCAAAGTTTATCGATTATCGTAAGTATTAGCGATGCAAGTCTCAGGTTAAGACTATACACACCTACCTTGATTTCGGCCTCCCATAGACACATAGTCATAATACCAATGGGATTCCGAGGGGTCTATCCAGAGCGAAGCTGTTTCCCGTACCATCGGTGAAACACGACCTCCTATCGCACTTGCATAAGTATCCAATACTTATATATATGAGAACTATGCCGTTGTGCCCTCACAACGCACACAAGTGCAATACTAGCCTATTCCGCATTATCGATGTCCAGTCTCGATAATACTACGGCTAGGGATATTTAATGATTAATCCTTCGTGGACTGATACTGTCTCATATCATCTCAATCCAGGAACTAATCATAGGGACCTCTATTCATTTATATATCTATGGTGATCTAATCACAAATGATGAGGTGCAATTTCCTTATTACATAGTTAATTTGCTACAACAACACAATGATCTGTGCAAATAGTGACGCTATGGGTCATATTATCCAACACTAATATCCATCCGATATACATTATTCATGCATCACAACCATGTATTCACACAAGTATGTTATCAATCAATCTAATCAAATTAATTAATCTGATAATTAATGATCATCCAATGTTCAAACAACGATTTGATTTTGCTCGAGTCAAACTCGTTTTGCGAATAAGTACTCAAAGTACGAATTCTCGAATTAAATTAAACTACATCATTAAATCAAATTTAATATGCATTCAATTCCAATTAACTATTTAATTCCAAATTAAATATCACACTTTATTTACCAACCTTTTACGACTTAAATTCCAAATTTAATCGTTACGGGTCTCAAAGCCCGATTAACGTCCAACGTCAATTTAATTAAAGTCCAATGGGCTTTTAATTAATTTCTTAAGCGTGGACTTTTGGTCAACTCTGGTCAAACCGAATAACCAAAATCCAATCCGGGAGTTACCCCATAAGGCCATAAATCAATTTTGGCCCATTAGGGCCAATTAAACTTTAAAGGTCCATTAAGTCGCATTTGGGCTTTATGGAGGCGGTTTTGGGCCCAATTGGATCCAATCCAATTTTCCTTCACCCAACTTAGTACAACCAAGCCCAATAAGCCCATTTACAACATTAAAGCCCAAATCCAATTTTAAGGCCCAATTAATTAAATACAAAAAATCCAATTTCACATTTAATTAACCTAAAGTGTATATCATGATTGATCACCCAAATTAACTTTTCTAAAACATTAATTTATACAATTAATCATGCTCAATTACATCATCACATGTCCAACACATTTTGATTAAAATCAAACCCAATACATGCTTCCAAAGTCTCGGCCAATGAGGGGATTTTATATTTGATTTAGTTTCAATCCAATTAATCCCACAATCGACATTAAATCAACATCCTAATTGATTCTAACTCATCCAATGAATCAAAAAATCAAAATCACCAAGAACACATTAGGACACTACATTCGGCCAAGCCCAAATATTTGGGGAAAAATGTTCCAAACATTATTTCATCAAATTGATCCAATCAATTATCAATTAAACATGTATTAAGCATACTCAAAAATCCAATTTATTCAAATCATGCTCAAATACAAATTACCCAAATTTTAAGCCCTAAACTTTTTCATGCTCAAACCTTGCTCTAGATGCCATTGTTGGTTTCTATTAAGGTCCCAAGATCAATAATAAGCATGAAATCATGTGTGAATAACAATCGAGAAGTTGCAGAATACTTACATCGATCGGTTAAGCGACGAGGAGGCAACAAAATCTGATTTTTCTGCCCTTGGATTGGTTCGGCAGTGAGCAGATCAAAGCCCTCCATTTTCTGTTTTTGAGCTCCTCGAACAAGCTCCAAGCTTTGTCAAACAATTCTCGGCTCATGGGTGGACTTCCCTATCACCTTCGCATGTCTCGTAAGTGTGCTAGCACTTGTGATTTTTTGCCACAAAATCACACCCTTGCTTCCCTTTATCTCTCGGCATTTACAAACCAGTGAAGGTTTTTGGAGCCCCTTGGGTGTGTGGAGAGAAGAAGAAAGAGAGGGGAGAACGATGTGTGAGAGAGATGAAATGTGTGATTAATTGTTTGGTAATGAATTTCCAAAAACATATACCAAATTCAAAAGTCAAAATGTTAAATTGTCATTCCAAATGACAAAAGTAAACTTGAGTGTTTAACACTCTTTGACCAACCAACCACTTCCATCACTCACATTCAATCACATCAATCAATTAAATGTCACATCACTCAAAGTGACATGTGATTTGACGCTTGATGTGACTAGCGATTTGAGGCTTGATTTGACTTGCGTGCCGCACTCGAATTCAAAATGCGAATGCGCTCGCAAATAATCTCGGGCTCGGCTTCGCTAATTCCAAATTAACAAATTTTAATTTGTACAACAACACCATGATCTGTACAAATAGTGACGCTATGGGTCATAATTGTCCAACAATGGTGACTCATTTATTCTCCGGTTTAGTCCCCCGTGGGCTACTCCGTACTCTCTACAAGCTGCGAGCCCAACACTGTCATGATCGCCGAACATTATAGGCATAACGGTAAACCCAGCTTCGCTCCTATAGGGGGTTAGATCATTGTACAATCTAAGTGAGTGGATGGGAAACTGAAAACTGATATAAAAGCTTTTGGTTCTAAAACCTAAATTCCTGAAATATCTTCATATGAAAAGTCCTTTCAGAAAACTTTGTCTGAAATCTCTTATATAAAACTTCCTTTTTTAAAAAACTGCTCTTTTAGCTATGGTTTCTAAAAACTAATTCAAAAATCTAATTTCTCAAAACTATTTCTGAAAATCTGATAACTATAAACTGATCTGAATCTAAAAATATTGACGTATGGGGGTAATACGTATCGCCGTCCCCTCATACGTCTATCTGGAGCCAGAAGTTCAAATCCATGACTTTGAGGCGTTACATATCGTCGTCCCCTAAGCCACTGAACTAGAACAGATAGTGCTGATCCATGCCACTACCTGACCCTGAAACTAGGGTCTAGGGGCGTTACGTATTGCCGTCCCCCTAGCCCTGAACTAGGATCTAGGGGCGTTATATGCCATCGTCCCTCCAGTCCTCTACATGTGCACATGTTCTCTGTCCATCAATTCCAAACTGTATCAAGTTACATATTGGGTGGGTTTTTCCCTCATGCCTCAAAAAAATAAAACTCATGTTTTAAATCTCAATACTGTATAAAACATTTTCTGAAAAGCATTTCTTTTCTCAAACGTAATTTTGCATGAAATAATTGTACTAGAAATCATCTAACGCCCTATAGCGTAAAATATAAGTCTGAAACAAAATAACAGAATAAAAGTCAATTTAAAAGAATAGTGTCCACTCACTGTTTTGGAGTTTCGCTGATCTTTCTTCACTTTATTGGTGAAACCTGTGTTTCCTGCGATGATCCATCATCGATAATTTCGATTAGAAAACGGACAAGGAATAAATAGGTCGGAATCAAGCTCAATTTTCCTATTCAAGTAAAGGCTATCACTGGGAAGCATATCGTACATATATCATGATGAAATTAATAAATACGGGTTGGTACAGGACTTATAGGGTAGCCCCTAAAGTGTTCCGCTGATATTGGAATGACTTAAAACTAATTTAGGTAACTATTTGTCTTCGCGTCGTGACGCAAGACAGGGTGCGTCACGACGTGCATTTTCCAGAGACGTGCCCAACTTTTTGCCTTTCATGTCGCGACACACAAACCTTATGCATCACGACACGTAACGAACTAGATGGCTTTCTGGGAAAATTCCTAGCTCGCATCGCGACGCAAGAATCTCTGCATCACGATGTAAGACCAAAATATGGTCTTAAACTAAAACATTCACACTCAATTTGTTCAGTACTTAATCTATAACTCCACACAAATAAATGTTGGGATTCTACCATAGTCCCAAGATCATTCAAGCAATGAAAATAATGAGAATACAATAAAGAAGTCTGGCATAATCATACTTACAATGAACGGATTTGCAATGCGATGAACACAAAACTTTTGCTCCTCCATTGAAGCTCTCGGCCAAGCCCTCTTTGTGCTCCATGGAATTCTGTCAAGCCCTCCATGTGTGCTCCAAGCTCCAAGCTTTGTAAATGGTGATTCCATGCTCAAGGGTTTGTTTCCCTATCACCTTTGAATGACTCTTTAGTGTGCTAGCACTTGGAAAAATTTGCCACAAAACCTTCCTAAAGCTTCTTGCATCTCTCGACTTTAAGAGAAATTGAGAGGAAAAAAATTAGCCCAAGGCCGATTAGAGAGGGAGAGAGAGAGAAGAGTTGTGTTGGTGTGTTGTGTTTTTGATTTTCAAAAAATCAAATAACCATTTACCAAATCCCACTTTCCAAGAAAAATGGTACAATGCTTTAAAACCCTTTCAACTATTCACATCACTCAAAAGTGACTTACATCACATCACTCAAAGTGACAAGACATCCATCACTTGAATGACTAATGATGTGACGCGTGATGTGACTTGTGGGCCTCCCTAGATTAGAAATGCGAGTGGGCCCGCAAACACTCTCGGGCTCGGGTTCGCTAATTCCAAATTAATGAATTTTCCGTTGCGACGTAATTAAATCAAATTTAATTAAATAATTATGCCTAGCAAAATTACTATTCACGTCGCTAGCGAATTAATTCTAAATTAACTCGTTCGCCCGAATTAAAATCTAATTTTAATTCCGCGTCGAAATCCAATTTCGTGTAATATATCGAATATATTATTTTATCGATTAATTCCAAATTAATCGTTCTCTCTCTTTAAATAATATTTTATCCCAGGTAAAATATCTCCGTTATTAATCCTAGATTAATTTTCTCTCTATTAATTAATCCCAGATTAATTCTGTGCGAGTCATACGTCATCGGTGAATCTTCGGGAAGCGACCCATGAGATTCTAGGATATGTTGCCAGTAAATCCGGTCGTCGGACTATCCGAACACGTACATACCTAGTACTATATTTTTACTGATTTACAAGACATGGTTGGCTTCAAGCAAAGCACCGCGCCTACCCAATTCTCCAGAAATATTCTTAAAGGAATATGTAATCTATATCAGGCGTAGTATACGTGGTATTGCGTATTACGATCCAGTATCGGATGTCACGTGCTAGGCTTTGGGTTGGAATTGTGTCTCCCCCGTACGAAGCACATATCGGAACTCTGGTAACTAGTCTCTATAATCGGATAAGCATGACCTAGTCATAATATCCCGATAACTGCAGCATATAAGAGCACCAGTTCCATATCCTACGTGATCATCATCTCCACTATGACTGGAGTGATACTTCCATCTCGACATCACACCCAATACACTACGATTCTCAATATACCCAGAGGAGGCGTACACAGAACCGGTTAAAGCCCTGGACGACCAAAACCAAAGTATATTGATTGTCGCAAGTATTAGCGGTGCAAGTCTCAGGTTAAGACCAAATACACCTACCCTGATTCGGACTCCTATAGACACATAGTCATACTACCAATGGGATTCCGAGGGGTCTAACCAGAGTGAAGCTGTTTCCGTACCATCGGTAAACACCTCATATTACAGTTGCATAAGTATCCAATATTTAAATATATGAGAACTATGCCGTTATGCTCCCACAACGCGCACAAGTGCAATACTAGTCTATTCCGCATTATCGATGTCCAATCTCGATAATACTCCGACTAGCGATGTTTTAATGATTAAACCTTCATGGATTGATACTGTCTCATATCTTATCAATCCGGAACTAATCATATGGACTTTTATCATTTATATATCCCGATAATCTAATTACAAATGATAAAAGAGCAATTTCCTTTATCACAGAGTTAATTTGTACAATAACACCATGTTCTGTACAAATAATGATGCTATGGGTCATAATTGTCCAACAATCTCCCACTTGGCCTATAGTGAATCACTCAAGTGTCCTACACTTGAACTATGTATGGGTCGCTCAAACTTCTGCTAAGAAACAGCTTTCATCAGCGGATTTGCAAAGTTATCATCTGATGTGATTTATTCGATCATCACATCGCCACGATGTATGATCTGAACGAATCAGATGAACAGTTGAAGTATATACTTGGATCATTGATGAGATCATTAATTCTTTAGCCTGTCCTGTAGCCTAGCTCAGCTGCTAATAGAACTATTCCTAATCCAATTAGGATTATTAAGATCCAAATGGCTTCTATTGCTGCCTCAGCTGCAGCAATATTTCGTTTTTGTTGTTTATTCGGTAACAGTATCTTGCTTGGAAGATTTCCAGCTCACTGTTCTGTTATTCAAACTATATAGTACCTTTATTACGACTTTTAGTCGTTATTATCGGTTATGAAACTTACAGTAGTGAACCCAGTCACTCCAAGTTCTCATTCTCCATAACTTAAGAAAGCATCCTTAGTTCATCTAAGATACTTAAGGATGTTCTTAACATCAATCCAGTGACCATCACATGGATTGGCCTGATTGTGACTCCATATGCTGAAAGCATATGAGACACCAGGTCATGTACATTTATTTCAATGTACGAGTTCTCGGAGAGTGCCAACAACTTTTAGATTTATCCCAGTAGATTCTTATTCCAAGAATAAAGGTTGTCTCTCCAAAGAATTCTACGAAGAATTTTCATGAAAGCCAAGCTTTCACCGATTGTATTATGGGAATATCATTTCCAAGAAATGATATATCATCATTATTTAGGACAATCACTTTCAGTGCTCTCCCATTAACCTCCTTATATACACAAGAATCATTTTCATTTTGAATTAAATCATATACCATTATAATTACATCAAAACGATATAGTTCCAAGAACGCAATGCTTGCTTCAATCCATAAATGGATCGAATAACCTGCAAACCTTGTTTGCTTGTTTTGGTACGACAAAATCGTCAGGATATTGTAAATATCCTCCAAAAGGTTTCCGTTTAAGTAAAATGATTTTGACGTTCAGCTGCCATATTTCATAAATGAAACATGCAGCATTACTAAGCATTATCCAAATGTAATTAACCATAGCAACGAGTAAAAGGTTTTGTTGTAATCGACACAATGTTGATAATGATACATTTTCGCTACAAGCCTAACTTTGTACGTTGGTATGTTTCCTTCCATGTATGTCTTCCTTGAAGACTTATATAGTACCAATAAGCACAATTCCTTTCGGTACATCAACTAGTGTCTAAACTTGGTTGGTATACATGGAATCCATTTCGGACATCATGGCACTTTGCCATAATGGGGAGTAGATACCTTGTATCACTTCCTCATACGTAGTCAGTTTTTCTTCCTAATAAGATTGACATCTTTACGAGGTGAGATCAGAAACCCATACCTCTCAGGTTGTTTTTTGACTCTCTCCGACTTACGCGGTTCTTGTGTATTCGAAGATTGTGGTACAGTTTCATCCCTGATGAACTGTTTGTGTTCCGTTAAGGAATCGGTGCCTTGAACAGTATTACTCTGATTTTCATCGAGTTTTACTTTCCTCCCACTTACCACTGCATATAGGTATTCCTCTTAGGAAAATCGCTTGGCGAGCAACAATTACATTGTTCTCTTGTGAGTTATATAAGTACTATACTTTGGTTACCCTAGGATAACCCACGAATTAGGCACTAGTCCGATTTGGGTTCTAGTTTGGTATCATCCAAACATATGCCTAGCATTCCCAAATCTTCAGGAATGAGAAAACCCAGTTTCTTTCCTGTTCATATCTAATATGAAGTATGTCAAACATATTTTTATGGAACCTTATTCAAAATAAGTGTTGCACTGTTTAATGCGTATCCCAAGAAGGAAAATGGTAGCTCAGAGTGACTCATAATTAACCTTATTATGTCTAACAAAGTTCGGTTTCTCAGTCGAACACACCGTCAAATTGAGGTGCTCCATGAAGAGTCCACATTGAAAGAATACTATACTCTTTAAAGTAATTGAGAAACTTATTGCTTAAGTATTTTCCACTATGGTCTAACCGTGACAGTTTAATACTTGAGCCGATCTATCTGTCTACTTCGTGCCGAAACTATTTGATTTTATCAAAAGTTTCTGATTCATGTTTCAAAAGAAACACATAACCATAACATGATGCCACATCCGTAAAGGTTGTGAAGTGTTCATATCCACCTCTAGCCTGGCTAGATATAGGCCCACTTACGTCACTATGAACGAGGGCTAACAGATCGATGGCATTTTTACTTTTAGCAATTAAAAGGTGTTTTAGGCACTTTGCCTATTAAAATAGATTCATAGACATCATTTGATTAGGATCAAATCCATCCTAGTATCCACTGTTCAAAAGTGTGGATATACCAGTCTTGTTTATTGTGTCCTAGACGACAATGCCACAAATAAGTCTCATCTGATTAATTAAGTTTGAGCTATTTGTTTATCATGTCATATGTATGAGATTCATTTATATTCAAAATATAAATACTGTTATTCACATCTAATGTGCTTATCTCAATATCATCTTTATAAAATAAAACACTTTAATGTTCTAGAATATAAAGGTATATCTACAAAAGATTAAACTATGATATAGAGATAATGTTTCTAGTCAAACTAGTTACATTATAACAGTTTCCTAATTTAAGTACACACCCGAAAGGTAATTCCTAAACTTAGGATTCTACGGTTAAAACAGCGACTCTCGTCCCGTTTCCGACTCGTAGGTAAATCTCAACTGAAGTCAGTCTCCTACTTATCAGCAGATTCCGCACATCAGTACATATTTATGTACCACATCTAGTATCAAAATCCAATTTTGAAACTAATTGCAAACATGTTTATGACAAACAAACTTAAAGCCGGAGCCTTGCCCCACTTTACTTCCTTCATGTCTGCCTTGTCCATATGGCAGTCACTCATCCAATGACCCCGTTTGCCACAGTTTAGGCAGACATCTTGGGATATTTCCTTTGTCTTCCTAGAAGACTTGTGATGATTTTGCCTTTGCCGCTTTTAGAAGCTCTGGCTGTGCCTCCTAGAGTATAGCCCTCAACTCTCCAAGATTTTACTCTTGGTTCATAATGAACCTGCCCAAGCTTTCGGGTAGAGGCTATAAGATCAAACCTTTGGTAGTCTCGGCCACGTAGGTAATGCCAAGCTAACCTAGCTGATCGATGTCGGCAATCATCTGTGACACCTAGTGCTCGACAGATGTACCCTCTGACATACATGAGCTAAAGGGCTTCTTTTGCAATTTGTACTTCTAAGATCTAAAAATAGATCTATGAAGATCTTTAATTTCATCATCATGGTACAATGATCTAATCCTTAATTCTGACGACAGAATTAAAGTGTCATTGCATTAAGCATAAAAGATTGAGCACTAAAGTTTTCATCACATGAATCTTCCAAAGATCATGTTCTACTATTTGCTCAACTCCGGGCTTAGGCCCAAGAGGTTTCTCTACCAAATAAAGTAACTTCTCAGTTCTCAAGACTATCCTGAGGTTTTATTCCCAATATGAAAATTAAAGCCGTTTAAAGACATTGTAACCCAGGTTTATGTTTTAAACGCTAATCTTTTATTTATCTTGATTGCTATAGTCCAACTATCCAATCAACAATTTTAGGTACTATTTATTATAATGATTACTATAGTCTAACTATATAATCAACTATAATTTAATTGTTTATATTCAAATATATTGATTACTATAATCTAATTATATAATCAACTATTATTTGAAATAGTTTGAATACAGTCCAACTGTTTAATTAAAACAATGATTAAATATTAGTCCAACTAATATATATTTGTTAATTAATGACAAAAATTGAAATGAGCGCGTATTGGCAAGTATCTAAACGAAATTGCAAATTTAATACTTGCCTCCCATTATTTTTCGGCGAGCCTCTAACCCTCTGTTGAGTACTCGGGAAACCTTGTTTCCTAGTGGGCTAGGATCCCGTTAAATAACACACAACCTTGACTTTGGCCAACAAATTGTATGATATTTAACTAGGTAGATCTCTAAGATCAATTGGATCTCATCCAATTCCTAGATCCAGTAGGTGGACATCAAAGTCCAAAACATATGTCTTATTTATGCTAATATATCCAATATATTCCCTAACATTTTTCCTCTGAATCAATTAAGCCTTGGCTTTGGCACAACAAACTTAATGATTCCAGTTATGCGGGACCCATTGACCTTGGAAAGCTTCGTAATCGATGTCGATGGACAAGAACTGATCTTGACTTTGGCCAACACTCACAACTTGGACAAGACACACGATATGGACAAAGGCCTTGACTTTGGCCAACAAACTAGTGCCAATCTTGGATCTTGAGAATGAATCATTCAATGGAAGGAAAAACGCTTAATACATGTTGAGGGTTTTTCCCGTAATTGGCAACCAATTAATTATCTTTGATTAGGTCTCATCATACAACCTTAAACATGCATTCTAAAAACATAATAAGGCACATAAATAAATTAATAATGATATGCGGATGGATATTTAAAACATTTTGTTCCTAGAACAAATCTCTCTATTTCCTCTCTCCCGCTAGCACAAATCTCACTTCTACCCAATTACATAAAACTTCTAAAGAAACCTCATTTACAGTGAGGGGAATAGGTGAGAAGAGAAATACAAAGAATCAAGAGGTAATAGGCTGGACACGCAGGTCCAATTTAATAAATTCTAAATTTATTACAACAATTTCCAAAATTGCCCTCACCCATCTAATATCCATCCGATATACATTATTCATACATCACATCCATGTATTCACACAAAGCATGTTATCAATCAATCTAATCCAATTAATTAATCAGAAAGTAATGATCATCCAATGTTCAAACAACGATTTGATTTGCGCGAGTCAAACTCGTTTTAAGAATAAGTACTCAAAGTATGAATTCTCAAATTATATTAAACTACAACATTAAATTCAATTTAATTTGTATTCAATACTAATTCTTTATTTAATTCTAAATTAAATAATTACACTTTATTAATGAGCCTTTGCGACTTAGATTCTAAATCTAATCTTTACGGGTCTCAAAGGCCAATTATCATCCAATGTCAATTTAATTAAAGTCCAATGGGCTTTCAATTAATTTATAAGGCATGGACATTGGAAACCAAAGCCCAATAAGAAATCACCTTTTTGCCAAAAATGAATTTTGGCCTATTAGGCCCAATTAAAATTTTAAAGGTCCATTTTATTATATTTGGACTTTATGGAAATGGTTTTGGGCCCAATTGGATCCAACCAATTAACCTAAACCAAACTTGGCCTAACCAAGCCCATTAAGCCCAAATATAACTTTAAAAGCCCAATTCCAAATTTAGCCCATCTAATTAAATTACAAAATTCCAAATTTCACAATTTAATTAACTAAAGTGTATTAGCCATAATTAATTAGTCAAATTAACATTTCCAAAATACCAATTTACTCAATTAATCATGCTCATCATCATCAACACATGTCCAACATTATTGGATCAAAAAATCAACTCATTTCCATGCTATGTTGGTCACGACAATTTGGGTTTTTTCAAAATCGATTTCAATTTCAATCCAATTAAATCCTAAATCAATTTATCCCAAGTCTTTCAATTCATCCAATGATCAAAAAACAAAATTACCATGACTTTAGGGCAACATCAAACTTTCGGCCAAGCCTAAATTTTGGGGAAAATTGATCCAATTCAATTTTCATCAAATTGATCATGCATAACACTATGTTATCAATTCAAGCATATTCAAACAATCAATTTCATCAAATCATGCTCAAATCAATTTTACCCAAATTTTACCATAAATCAAATTTCATGCTTAAACAAGGCTCTGGTACCATTGTAGGGATTCTACCATAGTCCCAAGATCATTCAAGCAATGAAAATAATGTGAATACAATAAAGAAGTATGGCGGAATCATACTTACAATGAACGAATTTGCGATGCGATGAACATAAAACTTTTGCTCCTCCATTGAAGCTCTCAGCCAAGCCCTCTTTGTGCTCCATGGAATTCGGTCAAGCCCTCCATGTGTGCTCCAAGCTCCAATCTTTGTAAATGGTGATTCCATGCTCAAGGGTTTGTTTCCCTATCACCTTTGAATGACTCTTTAGTGTGCTAGCACTTGGAAATATTTGCCACAAATCCTTTCTAAAGCTTCTTGCATCTCTCGGCTTTGAGAGAAATTGAGAGGAAAAAAATTGGCCCAAGGCCGAATGGAGAGGGAGAGAGAGAGAAAAGTTGTGTTGGTGTGTTGTGTTTTTTATTTTCAAAAAATCAAATAACCATTTACCAAATCCCACTTTCCAAGAAAAATGGTACAAGGCTTTAAAAGCCTTTCAACTATTCACATCACTCAAAAGTGACTTACATCACATCACTCAAAAGTGACAAGCATCCATCACTTGATTGACTAATGATGTGACACGTGATGTGGCTTGTGGGCCCCACTTGATTCGAAATGTGAGTGGGCCCGCAAACCTTCCGGGCTTGGGTTCACTAATTCCAAATTAACGAATTTTCCGTTGCGACGTAATTAAATCAAATTTAATTAAATAATTATGCCTAGTAAAATTACTATTCACGTCGCTAGCGAATTAATTCTAAATTAACTCGTTCGCCCGAATTAAAATCTAATTTTAATTTCGCGTCGAAATCCAATTTCATATAATATATCGAATATATTATTTTATCGATTAATTCCAAATTAATCGTTCTCTCTCTTTAAATAATATTTTATCCCAGATAAAATATCTCTGTAATTAATCCTAGATAATTTTCTCTCTATTAATTAATCCCAAATTATTATGTGCGAGTCATACGTCATCGGTGAATCTTCGGGAAGCGACCATGAGGTCCTCGGATATGTTGGCAGTAAATCAGGTCATCGGACTATCCGAACACGTACGTACCTATTACTACGTTTTTTACGGATTTACAAGACATGGTTGGCTTCTAGCAAAGCGCCGTGCCTACCCAATTCTCCAAAATCTTAAGGAATATGTAATCTATATCAGGCGTAGTATACGTGGTATTGCGTATTGTGCGATCCAGTATCGGATGTCACGTGCGAGGCCTGGGGCTGGAATTGTGTCTGCCCCTACGAAGCACATATCGGATCTCTGGTAACTAGTCTCTTTAATCGAATAAGCATGACCTAGTCATAATATCCCGATAGCTTCAGCATATAAGAGCACCAGTTCCGTATCCTACGTGATCATCATCTCCACTATGACTAGAGTGATACTTCCATCTCGACATCACACCCAATACACTACGATTCTCAATATACCCAGATGAGGCATGCACAGAACCGGTTAAAGCCCTGGACGACCAAAACCAAAGTATATTGATTGTCGCAAGTATTAGCGGTGCAAGTCTCAGGTTAAGACCAAATACACCTACCCTGATTCGGACTCCCATAGACACATAGTCATATTACCAATGGGATTCCGAGGGGTCTATCCAGAGCGAAGCTGTTTCCGTAACATCGGTAAACATAACCTCCTATTACACTTGCATAAGTATCCAATACTTAAATATATGAGAACTATACCGTTATGCTCCCCAACACGCACAAGTGCAATACTAGTCTATTCCGCATTATCGATGTCCAATCTCGATAATACTCTGACTAGGATTTTTTAATGATTAAACCTTCATGGATTGATATTGTCTCATATCTTATCAATCCGGAACTAATCATATGGACTTTTATCATTTATATATCCCGGTAATCTAATTACAAATGATAAAAGAGAATTTCCTTTGTCACATAGTTAATTTGTACAACAACACCATGGTTAGTAAAATAGTGATGCTATGGGTCATAATTGTCCAACAATAAATAATGACAATAAATTCCCAAAATTTATCATCAACATCAACCCATATCCTTTCTATATATTCAATTTAGTTTATACTCAATGTTTAACAAATTTGGGGTTTCCCACAATCGTCAATTTTTGACTCAATAACAACTCATTCACCATCTTTTTCAAGTCATCAACACATCATAATCATCAAAACATCCAACTAAATAAATAACAAATGGGGTCAAGATTATTGTTTACCTTGATTCTCACTCTTCGTTCTCAACTAGGGCTTTCATGCTCTCTTTTATTTTCCTTAACTTACTTTGGGTTGAAATCTTCCATTTTCATTTCATTTTCTCTTTTTTCTTCTCTCGTTCTTCCCTCTTTTCTCCTCCACGTCATTTCTTCTTATTTTTGTTCGAATTTTTGTGTAATTGAGAATAGTACCCCCTTTTTATAATTGGCCATAAAAAAGGGAAGAGTGTAGAATCTTGAAGCAATTTATGGAAGTTACTAGAATGCCCTTGGTACCTATTCATCCGAATTTTGATCTGTATTTTTAGTCCATTTCTGCTTCGCAATTGGAAAAATGTTCAACGTGAAAGTTGTACATCTCGATCTCAGCGTTTCCGACGATATAAAATTCATAAAAATTGGAGTTTGTATGAGAAAGTTATGGCCAAAATACCATGGGCTCTTCGGAATGGAATATTGTAGAATTCCGCAATCAAAGTTCCAAAGAATTTACCGTCTATCCCAAAGTCGTTCCATGAATGAATTTATAAATATATATACACTCGGACATAATTTATATTATGTAACACTCGCTCCGTGATGTAACATTTCTACAGTACAACAGTAGTAAAAACTAGCGGTTGTCACATTTATGTTTTCCTTTATTATTCCATTTATTCTTCTGGTTTTGAGGCTTAGGCTTAGGCACCCCTCCACACTCAATGCATTTGATGTAAACAGGACTGACGAATTCTATCTGATACTCACAGGATATCATGAGCATCAGTCCACACCCAACAAGCAAGCGGAGGTCTGATCAAAATAGATCGATGACGTGACTGCCATCAAATTGTGGAGGATGTCTCATATATCTACAGTGGTATGCAAGTCGAATGACCACTATGCTACTCGACTCGAGAAGATTCCTATTGACGTTGGTGTACTGTGTATTAGGAAATCTTCGGTGAGTCATTTAGTGTTTATCAAATAAGCACCTACACTTCTATATGAGTCTCCCAAGACTCATGGTTCATTGGGATAAACCATCGGACCAAGTCTTGATATACGACATATACTGGTTTCAACAAATTTTACTAACCAACCCGTGTCAGTAAATCTTAACCATAAACTTTATTTGAGACTATACAACTTATTGTGACGCTTCTCAATGTCAAATACAAACTATGTTGTAACTGTGTAACTGTGCTAATATATAAATATCACTAAATCAGATTTAGTTTCAATCTAATCTTAATTAGATCAAATACGTATATAAAAATAAGAGGTGCTACCATTAAGTAAGTATATTATGGAAAAATGACTTGTTCGTATTCATGATTCGGACATACATACGATCTGGATTGGCACTCCGAGTACCAACCCTAACAATTTCTCCCACTTGCTCTAGTTGCCAATCGACGGTATCATATACACATCTCAATATGTATCGCATACTCATGGCCCTCAAGAGTTCTCCTAGCACTCAAGAGGTACGCAATAACAAGTACGTCCACTATAACCTATTGAGTTTGTCCAACAAACCCAATCGTTTCCCATAGCCAGCATCATTCATATTTTATAGAACCTAAGTTATACATCAATATGACTAAGATGCGACATGAATTTTGTGCTACAGCTACTTAGTTGTCTATGTATTTAGGGATAAAATCCAAAATACTACACAGATAACCGCAAGCACAACACTAATATCAAAACTTCTAATCTATAAGGTCACTATGCAACTTCATAAGTCAATATTTTACAAGTTACAACTAATTCCACTAATACAGTTGAATCAACTGTGACACTCTCATGCATCTTTTCTAACTCTATATGACATAGACCATCTAATGTCATAATTGGACTCAAAACTAATCTGCCCTAATGGTTGCTGACTTTATCCTCCATAAATAAGAAACTCGTTCTTAATATCTCAAAGATAACAAAGAACATGTTTAAGACACATCCTATGGTCTACGACATATCAAAATAGTTCATAACAATTACGATTAAATTGATATCTTTAATCGCACATAATATAATATTAATTATGTCATCATCCTATGATGCAATAAGATTGACTAGACATTCTAATCAATTTCTCTTTCGACAAAGGATTCATCATTTACGAAAGATAAATACCATATACAAGAGACACACTAACTATCAAACAGTTATACTATTTGTCACACAGATAGTCTTGTTGTGTTCCTTATTAGATCATATCTAATGCACGATTAATATGAATATCTCATAAGTCTCTTATTTTATATCATATATAAAACTTTATATCAAATATAACAAAGACTACTCTCACTGTTTTCATGGAGAAAATAAGACTTGGGTAAACCTTGTACCTCACAAACATCTCATTATTACACTAATAATGATAATGTCGTTAGGATATATAACACCATAAAGAAATATATATGCTCCCACTAACCCTACTATCACATATATATTCTCTATGCTTTGATAAAATCAGACAATCTGACTGATATCAAAATTAGAGAACAGAGATTTCTGGAAAGCTCATCTAAGTCTACAATATGCTCTATAAGCTAGTATATTAAACTGTTATTTAGCAGAATACAAACTTCACGGCCATTCTAGAATGACTTCTTCAAACAAAGAAATCACAATGGATCTTTTATCCGAAGAAACCATTCAGGAATGCCACTTTGCATTCTTTAGCCAAAATACATAGTTTAATATCAACATTAACCAATAGATCTTTAATTGTTCAATTAGTGTGACTAGATATAAGTTTCCTCGGAATCTATAATAGATTGCTGAGTATAACATTTCCCACTGTCATACTATAAAGGTCAAAACTTTAAATAATCTCACTTTGCTTTTACTGTGGAAACCATTTTCATATCTTATGAACGATTCATACTGAAAGCTTAATTAAGTTAAAAATTTGATCGTAGTAATCTATCAACAACCTTAGATCTATGGGTTAATACTAACTTCCGGAATCGATATCAAATATTGCTCCCACTATAAGTTATAGGATAATTTTCTTCAATAAGAAAAAACAGAACCATTTAGCATCAAATACTTCACAAATGATTCTGACATCCTATTGGACTTATATGGAAGATGTCTAAGGGTCTTTTCATCTTATAAATTATATAGTTCCATTTATAGTTTATCACTCTCACATTTGACTTCAATAAGTCAAGTATTTTCTATAATAGTCAACATCCGATGTTATACACCAAGTAATAAAATAATTTATCACTCGAGATCATAGAAAAGATATTCTATCAAATAGAATATAATATTCTAATAAATAGAATAAATGATAAAATTTTACTTCTACCTCTGAGGCGCAAGTACTTTCAATTATATAACCATTATACAAAAGAAAGTTTCAAATCTCAAACTTTTCAAGATTCGAATTTTCTACCTATACATATCAAATACGTAACTGTAGAAACTAATGGAACCTCAACTAAAAGGAAGAATTAGTGTTACTGGATCATATCCTCAAAGTAGTGAAACTAATTCGGTAACACTCAATATCAAACGAATCAAATCATATAAGATTCAATTTCTCCCAATAACTAATTCCATCACGATGGAATCATAGAAGAGTAATATTGAGTAATAATCATATTCATTGAATAATCTTAGAACTAATTACCAAAAATTCATATGTTTGATCTTATCAAACATCTTTGAATAATTCAAAGATTCATGATGAATTTTAAAGATACATTTTTCAAAACTTCAAATCGAATATCTTTGAAACGGTCAAAATATTCTATTCGCGTTTCATCAGAAACATATTGAAAGTTCTCGAACCATTCAAGACATTCAATATGTATTCTTTTAGAAACACGTAACTAAGTCATGACAACTCATTAACTAAGTTACGAAGTAAAGAAAACTATCCAAGGTAATTTATAATTCATTAAACTACATACATCCAAAGTGTTAGTATAATAAATCAGTGGTCCAATGACGATCATTGGTTAAATTAGATTTAATCACATTCTCAGAAAACATTATTCATTAAATAAATAAGGATATGTAGTGTGATATCATATCAGACCATCCTTTACCATACGAAATAAGCATTTAATGCTTAAATGATAAAATCTCATAAAGCATTGTCCTAAGTTATTTACTAAACCAAATATTTTTCTTCATGTTTATCTATTCATCAATGACACTACTAGTCATAATAAAATATGAAATAACTTTTTATAAAGAACAAGTAACTATCCAATAGTCACAAGTTCTGATATCAAATATCAAAACAATCATTAAATAATATTTTAAATAACTAGAGGGGAGATATGGTATCCAATATCTATAGTTATCGTATTGTGAGAATCGATATTCTCTACACACAACTATACACATCTCTTTTCTTTAGCTTTATAATTTGCCTTCAACTATTGATAATAATTGTAAATAATTGATTAGCAAACTGTGTCAGTCACATTACCTCTAAAGGCCATTAAAGCCAAGAAACGTCATTATCAGATAACAATACCTAATGAGGTTTTCTTAATGTCAGTCAAGAATCTCGAGACATAAACTAATTCACATCAATTATTACAGTAAAATAAACTATTCTCTCTATAGAATTATATCATGAAATAAATATCTATTTAGATTACATAAAGCGACTTAGTAACTAAGTCACCAACCATCTTGATTTTTCAAGAAAATCGGAACAAGAATTCCAGATGGTTTTGACTAATCTAACAATATCCAAGCCTACTCTAAACCTAGAACATATTCTAGAAATGTGCAACCATAAGGAAAGTCAGAAAACATATATATATAATATGCATGCAGTGGATTAAAAGTTCAATTCTATCAACACTATAGAATAAGGAAAACATAAGCGACAATTTTCATAATATTACACACTGCTTTAGTTATGGATTTTTAACCCAGCAGTGCCTCCCACTACTTTACGTAATACCATAATCCCCAACGGAAAATGAGAATTCAATAATTAAATTCAATTTCATAATGGGAAGTGGACCCCGTGAATATATTTCGACTCACAGCTTGGGCACGTTCTCGCCTATGTATATTCACAGGTAGACAACTCATTGTCAATCACACTCACTATTACTCCTAATTTTTGTCCTGACCATTTCTCGTTGTGACAGCTTTGACACGTTCATAGGAGGCGTATCAATGCTTCACTTGTTAGTGAAAAACTCAAGCTACATATGTAGTCCTGACAGCTTTGGCACGTTCAGGATTTCGACTTTCACTTGAATTTGTCTCTTATCATATAAGTTCTATATGTGCAAATGAACTACCATCACCCATAATTGCACAGTTTTGGCACGAAACAACTATAGTATCAGGAAATCATTCACATCTGTACTGATAAGGCAGACCATGAAACAATATTTCTAATACTAGTTACTTTAATGCCTTATTTAACGGGGACTTTTCTATTATCAAACAATCCGAAATTAATCAAATTAATTTCACTTGCATGTGGAAATAATAAAATTAGGTTAAATATCATATATCAAGCATGAAATATATGATGGATGTAGGATACGACTCGCTGTGATACCAGTTTTGTTGGGGTTTTCTCAAAGACGCAGACAGAAGCGCGGTTCGGGCAATATTGTAACTTTAAAAAAAATTTAAACTTACTGAATAAATTATTCAATATCTCACATGAATAATTCATTCATATTTCACATAAACATATTTATTCGATATCAAATAACGATATAAATAATCTAGAAACACTATGAAACTTTTACGAAAATGTTTTTTCACAAAATAGCATAAAACGCATTTTTGTCCGAACCTGTAACGACCGGTAGTTTTTACTACTGTATTTAGTTGTACTGTTACATACGGGACAAATGTTGGAAAATTATGACCCATAGCATCACTATTTGTAAAAGACATTGTGGGTTTTGTACAAATTAACTATGTGACAAAGGAAATTGCTATTTTATCATTTTGTAATTAGATTACTTTAATATATAAATGATAAAAGTCCTTATGATTAGTTCTGGACTAATATGATATGAGACAATATCAATCCATGTTGGGTTTCTATTAAGTCCCAAGGATCAAATCAAGCAAGAAACATATGTTTGAATACTCGTAAAAGCATGGGGGAATCATACTTACAACGATCGGCTTTTGCGACGCGAGGAACATCAAAATCTTCAAGCTTTTCTTTCTTTGAAGTCTCGGCTTTGGGCTGATTTTTCTGCTCCATTTTCGGTCCAAGCTCGAAGCTTTCGAATGGTGATTCCAAGCTCACAAGTCGATTTCCTATCACCTTCGCAAGACCCTTAAAGCGTGCTAGCACTTCGGAAATTTTGCCGTAAAATTTCCTTATCACTTCCTCTAGTTCTCGGCAAAACCAGAAAAGAGAAGAAGAAAAAGGCCCCTTGGGCGTGGGGGAGAGAAGAGAGAAAAATGTGTTGTGTCACTTGTTGATTGATTTCCAAAATCAATTTAAACATATACCATTTTTCATTTTCAAAAAAGTCAAAGGAAAAAAACAATTAATGCCTTCCAACTACCACCATCAATCAATAGTGACATGTTGTCAATCACTCAAAGTGACTAGACGTCAGATCAATCATTTGACTAGTGATTTGATGCTAGATGTGACTTGTGGGCCGCACTTAATTCGAAATGCGATTACGCCCGTAAACACTCTCGGGCTCGGGTTCGCTAATTCCAAATTAACGAATTTTCCGTTGCGACGTAATTAAATAATTATGCCTAGCAAAATTACTATTCACATCGCTAACGAATTAATTCTAAATTAACTCATTCGCCCGAATTAAATTCTAAATTTAATTCTGCGTCGAAATCCAATTTCGTATAATATATCGAATATATTATTTAATCGATTAATTCCAAATTAATCGTTCTCTCTCTTTAAATAATATTTTATCCTAGATAAAATATCTCCGCAATTAATCACAGATTAATTTTCTCCCTCTATTAATTAATCCCATATAAATAAAGTGCGAGTCATACGTCATCGGTGAATCTTCGGGAAACGACCCATGAGATCCCCGGATATGTTGGCAGTAAATCTGGTCGTCGGACTATCCGAACACGTATGTACCTGGTACTAAGTTTTTACCGATTTACAAGACATGGTTGGCTTCTAGCAAAACATCATGCCTACCCAATTCTCCAGAAATATTCTTACTGGAATATGTGATCTATATCAGGCGTAGTATACGTAGTATTTCATATTTCGATCTAGCATCGAATGTCACGTGCAAGGCCTGGGGATGGAAACGTGTCTGCCTCGTACGAAACACATATCAGATCTCTGGTAACTAGTCTCTATAATCGGATAATCACGACCTAGTCATATTATCCATATGACTGCAGTACATAAGAGCATCAATTTCGTATCCTACTTGATTATCATCTCAACTATGACTGGAGTGATACTTCCATCTCGACATCACACCCAATACACTATGATTCTCAATATACCCAGAAGAGGCGTACACAGAACCTGTTAAAGCCCTGGACGACAAAAACCAAAGCGTATTGATTGTTGCAAGTATTAGCGGTGCAAGTCCCAAGTTAAGACCAAATACACCTACCCTGATTCGGACTTCCATAGACACATAGTCATACTACCAATGGAATTCCGAGGGGTCTATCCAGAGCGAAGCTGTTTCCGTACCATCGATAAACGCAACCTCCTATTACACTTGCATGAGTATCCTATACCCAAATATATGAGAACTATATCGTTATGCTCCCACAACACACACAAGTGAAATACTAGTCTATTACGCATTATCGATGTCCAATCTCGATAATAATACGACTAGGGATATTTAATGATTAAACCTTCATGGATTGATACTGTCTCATATCTTATCAATCTGGAACTAATCATATGGACCTTCTATCATTTATATATCTTGGTAATCTAATTAAAAATGATAAAATGGCAATTTCCTTTGTCAAATAGTTAATTTGTACAACAACACCATGATCTGTACAAATAGTGATGCTATGGATCATAACTGTCCAACAATCCATGTAAGGTTTAATCATTAAATACCCCTAGTCATAGTATTATCGAGACTGGACATCGATAATGCGGAATAGACTAGTATTGTACTTGTGCACGTTATGGAAGAGTAACGACATAGTTCTCATATATTTGGGTATTGGATATTCATGCAAGTGTAATAGGAGGTTCTTTTTACCGATGGTACGGGAACAGCTTCGCTCTGGATAGAACCCTCGGAATCCCATTGGTTGTATGACTATGTGTCTATAGGAATCCGAATCAGGGTAGGTGTATTTGGTCTTAACCTGAGACTTGCATCGCTAATACTTGCGACAATCAGTACGCATTGATTTTGGTCGTCCGGGGCTTTAACAGGTTCTGTGTAGCCTCTTCTGGGTTTATTGAGAATTATAGTGTATTGGATGTGATGTCAATATGGAAGTATCACTTCAGTCATATTGAGATGATGATCACGCAGGGATACATAACTGGTACTCTAATATGGTGCAACTATCGGATTATATGACATGGTCATGATTATCCGATTAAAGAGACTAGTTGCTAGTGAACCGATATATGCTTCATACGGGGCATACACAATACCAGCCCTAAGCCTAACATGTGACATCTGATATTGGATCGTAATACGCAATACTTAGTATACTACGCCTGGTATAGATTATGTATTCCTTAAAAGAATATTTCAGGAGAATTGGGTAGGCACAGTGCTTTGCTAGAAGTCAACCATATCTTGTAAATCGGTAAGAACGTGGTACCGGGTACGCACGTGTTCAGATAGTCCGACGACCGGATTTACTGCCAACATATCCAGGGATCTCATGGGTCGCTTCCCAAAGATTCACCGATGACATTTGACTCGAACATAATTAATCTAGGATTAATTATGAGAGAGAGAAAATTAATCTAGGATAAATTACGAAAAGAATTTATCTGGGATAAAATTTGATTAGTAGAGATATAACGATTAATTTGGAATTAATCGATTAAATAATATATTCGATATATTAATTGAAATTAGATTTCAATGCAGAATTAAAATTGGATTTTAATTCGGGCAAACGAATTAATTTAGAATTAATTTGTGAGCGACTTTAATAGTTAATTATGTCGCAACGACAAATTTGTTAATTTGGAATTAAACGAACCCGGGCCCGAGCAAAGTTGCGTGTTGGATTGTTCGACTTAAATTCGAAATTTACAAGTGGTGAGACCCACTTGACTTACATCACTAGTTTGACTAGTGATGGAAGTAGTTGATGGTTGAGTGAAAATCTTGCATTGCTTGTCTTTTACTCAACCAAAGTCCAACACACTTTGTATTTCATTTTGAATGACTTATACCAACTTTGAGTTTTGGTATTTGGTAATTGATTTTGAAAATCAAATACATAACACAAACAAGACTCTCTCTCTCTCTCATTTTCCCTCTTTGCCGTGAGCTTCCTTTCTCAACTTAGAGTTTTTGTTGCAAAACTTCAAGAGAGCTAGCACTTCCAAGAGTTATACAAGGTTATAGGGAAACCAATCCTAGAGTTTGGAACACAAAGAAAGGACTTGGAGCTCTTCATCAACATCAAAAGTTTTGAACTTCATACTTCCATCTAATCCGCTCAATGGAAGTTTTTCCGCAACTTCTTTGAGTATTCACACACATATCATGATTAGAGACCCTTGGCATGTTCTAGGAACACCAACAACAAAGACATATAAAATAAATTATATTGAGACCCAAATATACCTATAAAATGACTTTGGGGATGATCGGCAAATTCCTCGAAGTCGCGGAACGAGACTGTACAGTGTTTCCTTTGGACCGCCCATGGTATTTGGGGAGTACCTTTTTTATACAATCTCCGATTTTTATGAATTTTATATCTCGGAAAGCTGAGATCGAGGCCTACAACTTCCACGTTGAACATTTTCCCAAATTCGGACTAGAAATTGGTCAAAAACACAAGTCAAAATTCAGATGAATAGTAATATCAGGGTTAAAAATAGAAATCTCAAATTTTCTAGACTTCTCTACACTTTTCTCCATATTTTCAAGTATCATACAACCCCCTATATAAGGAGCTCACTATTCACTTATCACAAAAATTTGGAAACAAAATGAGAGAAAGAAAGAAGAACGTGGCCGTGAGAAAAGAGAGGGAAAGAAGAAGAAGAAGAAGAAGAAGAAGAAGAAGAAGAAGAAGAAGAAGAAGAAAAGAAAAAAAGAAAGGAAAGAAGGAAGATGTAGCAAAAATTGATCATGGTAACCATGAGAGGCTTAGGGAATTAAGAAAATCAAAAAGAAGAAGGTAAGAAAACTTGACCCAAATTTTGGTTGGATGAATTTTGAAAATATGATAATTGAATAGAGTTGTTGGCATGATAAGAATTGTATATTGGTGATTGTTAAGTAAGGAAAATGATTAAGGAGCTAAATACCCAAATTTGGAGGTTTTAAAGTTTGGTTAAAATTAATAATTTTGAGGATTAGATAGTAGATAAGGATGATAATTGGATGTAGAATATGTGTTTATTGAAGTTTAATAACATAGTTTATGTGATAAGAATTGATATGGAAGCATTTGGGATGTATTGGCTAAAAAAGAAAACTTGGAGAACCAATGCAGAATCTGATTTTCTAGATTCGAGTCACGACGCAAGAAGAAACCTGCGTCGTGACGCGTGCTCAAAAAACTAAAATTCATTTGCGTCACAACGCGAGTTCAAAATGTTACCTGAATCAGTTTTAAGCCACCCCTGTTTCTTTCTAGCATGCTTGAGGCCACCTTATGGGTCTCTTATCAGTTCATATGCACATCATATATCGGGAAATAAGCACGATAAACCTTATAAACAAGATACGATGATACATCATTTAGCTTAGCTAATTTCTGATATTCATTATTACAACTTACATGCTAATTAAGTTTCTGACTCTAGATTATCTACAGGAATCGCAACTTTCTTTGGTAAAGGATCCAGTACCAGCCAGACTCCAAAAACAGTGAGTGGGCACCTCTTTCTTTAAGTTGATTTTATTTATTGATTTACTTGTTCTTTATAAACTCATACTTACTTTTCTAGCACATAGGGCGTTATCCTTTATTTATTACAGTCATTTTTCAGATGATAGTGATTTAGAAAAGAGATGTTTTTCAAACCTGAATTTTATGTTTTTCGGGGTATGAGGTAAAAACTCACCCCAGTATGTAACTTGAGACAGTATGGAATTGACAGACATATGACATGTGCACATGTAAAGGACTGGGGGATGGCGATATGTAACGCCCCTAGATCCTAGTTCAGAACTAGGGATGACAGATGCCCCGAAATCATGGTTTCAGAGCTTGGGTGGTAGCATAGATCTGCACCCCTAGTTCTAGTTTGTGGCTTGGGGGACGGCGATACGTAACGCCCCAAGACCACCAGTTTCAGAGACAGTAGTTGCATGCTTTGAGGGACGTCGATACGCAACACCCCAAAGTCATGGATTTGCACTACTGGCTATTGTTAGGAGTATGAGGGGACGGCGATACATAATGCCCTCATATGTCAAGGTTTTCAGACATAGAGCTGTTCACAGAGAGCAGATTTTCATTAAATAGTTTTGTCAGAAAATCATATTTTCAGAAATAGTTTTCAGAAACCAGAGTTTCAAAAATAGTTTTCAGAAAGACGAAGTTTTCAGAATCAAAGTTTTCATATAAAGATGTCTTTGGAACTATGGTTTTGAAACTAAAACTTTTTAAATCAGTTTTAAGTTTTCGTCCACTCACTTAGATCATATAGCGATCTTACCCCCACTCCTGTTTCTATATTTTGTAGGTTTTCACGGAGGACGAGCTCGGGAGAATGGATACTGATGCATTCTCTATGGTTGGAGTCCACCAGTTCACAATATGGAGGATGGGAGTCAAGTCAGAGTCAAAGTAAAGTTGCATGCATTTATTAGTGTTGTATAAGTCATTATAAGTGTTCGTTAAAATTTTGTAAAGAAAAGTATAGTTGAGGACATAGTTATGAGTAATAAAAGCATTTCATGATTGTTGCGTTGGGCTATGGTCCATTTGCATGACTCTTTATTTAGATGGTTTAGTAGTAAAGAATATAGTCGAGAAGTCAGAGGCTTATGGGGTTAGTTCTGCTATCCCCTGTCGGTAGCATCTCCCGGATTGGGGATGTTACAAAGATGGTATCAGAGCATGGTCTAGGGGGTCAGTGACTGCAGTGGGTAGAGTATTGGGGTCTTGTATACTTAGTATGTCCGAGATACTAGTAAGCGGGGCACTACCTCTCTAGTATCTGATCTTGGAGTACGTCCTCAAAGTTCCATAAATAGGTTAGTAAGCCCTCCCAAACTATTCAAATAGTATCCCTTATGAGAACAACTATATTTTAGATTCACGTTTTTGAATTTTCCCTGAAGATACTATAAACCATTACTAGGAGTATAAACGAGTTACGAAACCAGATAATAAGATTCTAAGAAGAATTACCCAAAGGAATGGGATAAGAAAGCTATAAGCAAGCAAGAAAGGATGAATAAGTGTTTAGATAGCCAGAAATAAAGAAAGATAAAGAGAGAGAAAGAAATAGCAAAATTCTAAAGATACTCACTCAGAATATTAGAAAGAGAAAGAGAAAACTAGAAAGGAAAAATAAGAAATGTACCTAGATGTTAAAGTGACTAAAGATAGTAAGCGAAGAGATACAAAGTAGACGATAAAGAGAAAACCTAGAAGAAAAGTAAGGAGAGATGTAAGGGGGTAAAGTAACCAAATAAAAGAAGAGATCGAGATACAGAATCAGATCGATAAAGAAGTAAATAGAGATAGATGACTAGAAAAAGATAAGAAATGATGAAATCTATAGTAACAAGAATCAGAGACATGAAGTTAAGTAATAAAGGATAATATCAGAACTAGTAGTAAAGAAGAGTGTAGCAAGACTAGACCAGAATGAAATACCGAGTAGGTCTAAGCAAAATCTCTTTCCCCCAAGCGAGATTCCCTTCCTTCCCAGAAATTCTTCCAAAAGTTAACCTAATAATTCTCGAGCATCTCAAATAGATAGTGAGTTCCCCGAATAACCGAGAACAACTATAAAGCAGAAGAAGTGAGAAATCATGAATTTATTCAAGGCTTCTAATAGATGAGAGATGCTATAAGGATAAAGAGATTTTAGATTTTTCCCGAACTAAGGCCCGTAGGCAAAAAAGATGAGTGGCGACTGAAACAACAGTTAGTTCCCATTGGCCAGGGGATTCTATAGATATGGCGTCGACCTACCCAGATCCTCATTCCTCCGTGGAATCAGTTAAAGAAGTTGTCCTGATAGAGTCTACCTCATACCTATCCTAGATGAGTAATAGACTCCATCAGGACATAAAACACTAGAACAAGGATGAAGAAACTCTATGAGGGAAAAAGAAAAGAACCAATGAGATATAATAGTTCCTATCGATATGATTATAGGCGATCATAAGAAAACCCAACGGAAGTCCATTTCAAGAATTGAAGAACCTTGAAAGGCAGACCTCCTAGAAGAATGATCAATGAAGTTTCGAGGATATAAAGAAGAGTTGCTAGACTAGTGGGAGTTCATAAATAGATCAAATGTCATATAACCCATAGATAAGCCCGAGTCAATAGAGATCCGTAGAAGAGTATAAGAATAGACCTATGAAATTGGAGATATTTAAGAAGTAATAAGAGTACTAGTAAGGACGATAGGATAAAGTGATCAAATCAAGGTTTATAGCAAGAACATAAGGTTGAGATCTAAGAAACAAATAGAGGAAAAGAACCAGTAAAGGAGAACAATTAATAGATTAGACAAATCACGAGATGGCTCGACAACTAGGTCGATGAATCCAAAGAATCATAGACAATAAACTTGTGAAAGGAAGATTCAACACTGCAATAAGTTGAGATAAGTGCGGAAACCTTCACATAAACAAAGAACCCTCAAGAAAGTAAAGGTATTACAAGTACAAAAAGATCATGGAGAATGATTAGTAGGGATATAGTGAACAACTTATAACGAACCTCATGGTATTGAGAAGAATGATTTTAGGTAGAGAGTAGTGTATGGATCAAAGATTTAGTAAAAGATGCCTTTAGTAGTCGAAGTAAATAGATTTTTCAAAGGAGTAAAGGAGTAAATAGTTGAGGAACTAAGATAAGAAATGAACCTTCATAGTAGAATGAGTCTCTTAGTAACTATAGCAAAGAGATTATAGTGGAGAAAGAATATAGTAACTGTAGAAAGTTATGCAACGGAAAGGATAAAGAGACAGTATAAGGAAAAACATTAGGGATGATGCTTTTCTAGAAGGACTTGGTATGGGATGCGGAGTGATTGATTGATAAAAGTGATCAGGAGTAAAGTTAGACAAGGCAAGTCAGATAAGTTTTAGTAGTAAGTCCCAGTGTAGGAAAAGACACAAGACAGGTATACACGAGTGTCTTAGGTAAGAAGTACGTGTCATCAAAACACCGTAATAGAAGGGCCTCAAGACTAGTTCCCACCCTCCCAACCCTCGATCTATACCAGTAACAAAGATGAACCTGAAGCGCAACCTTGAGATACTCCAGAAGTAAGTATAAGTGTAGTGATAGATGATCGAAACATACAACTCATAAGAACAGCAAAAAATCGGAATAAAAGAAAGAAAGAGATAGCCTAATTAAGAGATTTTAAGAGAAGCTATTAGATAAGGTAACAAGAGAATAAGTACTCGTTAAGCATATGATGAGAATGTAAAGGACAACGTCAAGAATAACCAAGGAAATATGAGGACAAATATCCTTCGAGAAAGGGAACAGAAATAAAAAGCCATAGTAGATTCAGTTATAGAACGGAGTAGAAGAGCAAATAAAAAGGTTAGCTGATACAAGTATTGAAAGTGAAATTGTCAAGACGCAACAACAAATATGAGATGAAATACTAAGTAAGTATTGACAGAAATATAATATGGTATAGAACAGAGGAAATAAGTTTACTTTAGTCGGGAAAAACAATAAGAGAAGGTATCCTAACATGCAATCAAGTATATAAAACAAGTTGATATAAAAATGATAGTAAAGAAAGATCAAAGAGATGAGACCTAAAGATGTAGTTCAATAATGAAATAAAGTGAATCTATTGAGAGTTATAAAGGAAGTTGTTAAGTTAGAACAGTACCAAAATAAGGAAGTAGTCAACTAACAACCGATATTTTAAGAAACCAAGGTTTGAGGAGATGATAGGTACGTAAAGAAGAAGATATTCCCCAGGTAAAAAGTCATAGACCAATAAAGTTCTCAGTAGATAATAGAGTGAAGTAGAGGATGAAAGAATACCAAAAAGTCAAGGGAGTGAGACTGTTTAGAATACAACGATGGTAAGAGAAGATTTCTTAACAAGTTAAGGTAACGATGAGTAATAATAAGGAAATTTTGGCTCAGTAATCATATAGGTACCTAACCTTAGTATATGATGACCGAACCACTACATGTTTAGGATGGTTTTAGTTGCGGATATTGGTGGTTTGGTAGATTAGCATCATAGAGCGAAAATGAAGAAAAAGGCTAGTGCGAAGCAAAGATTGTCATAGAAAATGAATCCTCGAGCAACAGAATATTGCAAGAATATAAGTAACGACCTTTGAAAGCAAAGTACGAAAGAATATAAGCTTTAACCGTAACCAAATCCAAAAGAAACCACTAAGAAATATCACTAATTTAGAAAACCCCTTAGGAAGTAGAAATTTTGGAACTTGAAGAAGAGAAGCTTATAGACTGCTGAAGGTTGTAAAGGATGTATATAGAGTTAATAGTTAAGTGATGAGAAAGAATAATAAGATCAAGTTGGAAAAATGGAACATAGGAATATTAAGTAAAGGTAAAATCTTTAGTAAGAGTCAAGGAGAAATTGTGGAGCATAAGTTAAGGGGGGAGACCGCGAAACTATAACCTCTGATACCTTAAAATCTTTAGTAAGAGTCAAGGTAAAGATTTTAAGTAAAGGTAAAATCTTTAGTAAGAGTCAAGCTTATAGACTCGCGGTCTTCCTAGTCAGGCACTAAGAATCTGATCAAATTAAGAAATTGTGGAGCATAAGTTAAGACCTATAAGAAATAAATCTTGGAGCTAAGATATATTGAGTACAACTAAAGGTGCAGAAAAGAAATAGTCAAGGATACTCAGCAGAAGCCTTACAAAACGAGAACTTAGAAAAGAGAAATGAGGAAAAATCAAGTAGCTAGTAGAGGTTAGAGACAAGAAGATAAGTATAGTAGAATCTCTAGATATTCTCGAAACTAGGAAGACCGCGAGTTAGACACCAGAAAGGATTCGAGGACGAATCCAATTTAAGCGGGGAGAATTTATAACGACCGGTAGTTTTTACTACTGTATTTAGTTGTACTGTTACATACGGGATGAAGACATATAAAATAAATTATATTGAGACCCAAATATACCTATGAAATGACTTTGGAGATGATCGGTCAATTCCTCGAAGTCCCGAGACGAGACAGTACAGTGTTTCCTTTGTACCGCCCATGGTATTTGGGGCGTATCTTTTTTATATGATCTCCAATTTTTTTTGAATTTTATATTGTCGGAAATCTGAGATCGAGACCTATAACTTCTATGTTGAACATGTTCCCAAATTCGGACTAGAAGCTGGTAAAAAATGCGAGTCAAAATTCGGATGAATAGTGATTTTGGGGTTAAAAAGAGAAATCTCAAATTTTCTAGACTTTTCTACACTTTTCTCAATATTTCCAAGTATCATACAACCCCCCCTAACAGATGAAGCAAAAATTGATCATGGCAACCATGGGAGGCTTAGGGAATGAAGAAAATCAAAATGAAGAAGGTAAGAAAACTTGACCCAATTTTGGTTTGTTGAATTTTGAACATAAGATGATAGAATAGAGATGTTGGCATGATAAGAATTGTCTATTGTGATTGTTAAGTAAGGAAAATGATTAAGGAGCTAAATACCCAAATTTGGAGGTTTTTAAGTTTGGTTAAAATTAATAATTTTGAGGATTAGTAAGTAGTTAAGGATGATAATTGGATGTAAAATATGTGTTTATGGAAGTTTAATAATATAGTTTATGTGATAAGATTGATATGAAAGCATTGGGGATCTATTGGCTACATAAAGAAAACTTGAAGAACCAGTGCAGAATCTGATTTTCCAAATTCACGTCACGACGTAAGAAGGAACCTGCGTAGTGATGCGTGCTAAAAAATTGAAATTCATTTCCATCGCAACGTGAGTTCAAAATATGGCCCGAATCAGTTTTAAGCCACCCATGTTTCTTTCTAGCATGCTTGTGGCCACCTTATGGGTCCCGTATCAGTTCATATGCATATCCTACATCGAGACATAAGCACGATAAACCTTATAAACAAGATATGATGGTACATCATTTAGCTTATCTAATTTCTGATATTCAATGTTATAACTTACATGCTAATTAATTTCCGACCCTAGACTATCTACAGGAATCGCAACTTTCTTCGGTAAAGGATCCAGTACCAGCCAGACTCCAAAAACAGTGAGTGGACACCTCTTTCTTTAAGTTGATTTTATTTATTGATTTACTTGTTCTTTATAAACTCAGACTTACTTTTCCAGCACATAGGGTGTTAGCCTTTATTTATTTACAGTCATTTTTCAGATGATAGTGATTGAGAAAATAGATGTTTTTCTAACCTGAGTTTTATGTTTTTCGGGGCATGAGGTAAGAACTCACCCCAGTATGTAACTTGAGACAGTATGGAATTGACGGACAGAGAACATGTGCACATGTAGAAGACTGGGAGGAGAGCGATACGTAATGCCCCCAGATCCTAGTTCAGGACTAGGGATGACATATGCCTCAAAATCCTGGTTTCAGAGCTTGGGTGGTAGCATAGATCCGCACTCCCAGTTCTATTTTGTTGCTTGGGGGACGACGATACGTAACGTCCTAAGACCACCAGTTTCAGAGACAGTAGTGGCATGATTTACCCCATTTCAAACCCTAACTTTTTCATGCTTGATCAAAGCTCATAGATACCATTGTTGGTTTCTAATTAGGTCCCAAGAATCATGAAATCAAGCACAAAATTCGCATGAATACACAAAGGAGTAAGGCGGAATACATACTCACATTGAACGGTTTGAAGCTACGAAGAACTAGATGTGTTTTCTCCCTCCTTGTGAAGCTAGGCAGTGAGCTTCTGTGACAGTGGGCTGCTCGGTTTTGGTGGTTTTTGTCTCCTCCATGACCGGCCATTGATGAACACCATGGAAGCTCCAAGATTCAAGCTCCAAAATTGATTCCAAGCTCATGTGTTAGTTTCCCTATCACCTATGTATAACCCAAGGTGTGTGCTAGCACTTCTTCATCTTCTTTGCTTCTCACAAATTCGGTCTTACCAGAAAAATTAGAGAAGAAATCGGCAGTGAGACGTGAGAGGGAGAAGAGAGAAAGAGAGGGAAAATGGTTTCTCCATGAAACCGTAAAATGGGAGAGAGAGAGTCAAAAAAAAAATGTATATTGTTTTTTTTTTTATATTTCCAAAATAATAAAACCTTTTACCACTTTTAATTTTCAAAAACCAAAAATCAAAATGCAAAAGTCAAAAAGAAAAAACCAAAAGTCAAAAAGCAAATGCCTTTAATGCTTTTCAACTACCACATCAATCACTTAAATCAATCAATCAAATTGTCACATCACTCAAAGTGACATGTGATTTGATGCTTGATGTGACTAGCGATTTGACACTTGATTTGACTTGCGTGCCGCACTCGAATTCGAAATGCGAATGCGCTCGCAAATAATCCCGGGCTCGAGTTCGCTAATTCTAAATTAACGAATTTTCCGTTGCGTCATAATTAAATGATTACGCCTAGCGAAATCACTATTCACGTCGCTAACGAATTAATTCTAAATTAATTCGATCGCCCGAATTAAAATCTAATTTTAATTCCGCTTCGAAATCCAACTTCGCTTAATATATCGAATATATTATTTTATCGATTAATTCCAAATTAATCATTCTCTCTCTTTAATTAATATTTTATCCCAGATAAAATATCTCCGTAATTAATCCCAGATTAATTTACTCTTCTTCTAATTAATCCCAGATTAATTTTCTCTCTTCTAATTAATCCCAGATTAATAAAGTGCGAGTCATACATCATCGGTGAATCTTCGGGAAGCGACCCATGAGATCCCCGGATATGTTGGCAGTAAATACGGTCGTCGGACTATCCGAACACGTAAGTACCTCATACTACGTTTATATCGATTTACAAGACAAGGTTCGCTTCTAGCAAAGCGCCATGCCTACCTAATTCTCCAGAAATATCCTGATAGGAATATGTGATCTATATCAAGCGTAGTATACCGAAGTATTGCGTATTTCTGTCCAGTATCGGATGTTCACGTGCTAGGCCTGTGGCTGGAATTGTGTCTGCCCCGTACGAAGCACATATCGGATGTCTGGCAACTAGTCTCTATAATCGGATATACATGACCTTGTCATAATATCCCGATAGCTCGAGCATTTAAGAGAACGAGTTCCGTATCCTACGTGACCATCATCTCCATATGACTAGAGTGACACGTCCGTCTTAACATCACACCCAACACACTACGATTCCCAATATACCCAGTATCGGCGTACACAGAACCTGTTAAAGTCCTAGACGACCTCAACTAAAGTACATTGATTGTCGTAAGCATTAGCGGTGCAAGTCTCAGGTTAAGACCAAATACACCTACCCTGATTGCAGACTCCCATAGACACATAGTCATACTACCAATGGGATCCGCAGGGGGTCTATCCAGAGCGAAGTTGTTTCCCGTACCATCGGTAAAACACAACCTCCTATTACACTTGCATGAGTATCCTATACCCAAATATATGAGAACTATGTCGTTGTGCCCTCACAAACGCGCACAAGTGTAATACTAGTCTTTTGTGTATTTATCGATGTCCAATCTCGATAATACTCTGACTAGGGATATTTAATGATTTATCCTATGTGGACTGATACTGTCTCATATCATTCTCCGTCCAGGAACAAATCACAGGGACCTCTCATCATTTATACATCTAGGTGATCTAATCACAAATGATCAGAGTGCAATCTCCTTTGTCACATAGTTAATTTGTACAACAACACCATGATCTGTACAAATAGTGACGCTATGGGTCATAATTGTCCAACAATCTCCCACTTGGCCTATAGCCAGTCACTCGAGTCTCTGACACCCGAACTATGTACGGTTGGCTCAAATTGCTGAGAAATGCTTTCGTCAGCGGATTTGTATGAATATCATCTTGATGCGATTTATTCGATCATCACATCGCCACGATGTATGATCCGAACAGATCAGATGAATATCAAAGTATTTATCTGGATCGTTGATGAGACCATTAATTCTTTAGCCTGTGCTAACGCCTAGCTCAGCTGCTAACAGAACTATATCTAATCTAATTAGATTTTTTATTGACCCAGATGGCTTCTATTGTTGCCTAAGCTGCTGCAATTAACCCGCATTTGTTGTTTATTCGGTAACGGTATCTTGCTTGGAAGATTTCCAGCTCACTGTACCGTAATTCAAACTGTATAGTACCGTTTGCGACTTTTAGTCGTCTTTATCGGTTATATGAAATTTGCTACAGTGACCCCAGTCACTTCAAGTTCTCCTTCTCCATAGACTAAGACAACATCCTTAGTTCTCTAAGATACTAACAGATTTTCTTAACTTCAATCCAGTGATTATCACTCGGATTGGCCTGTTTGTGAATCCATATGCTCAAAGCGTATGATACACCAGGTCGCGTACATTTCTCAATGTACGGTTTCTCGGAGAGTATTTAGAAAGCCAAGCTTTCACCGATATTTATTTTATGGGAATATCATTTCCAAGAAATGAGATATTATCATTATTTTATAGGACATTCACTGTCAGTGCGCTCCCACTAACCCTCTTATTTACACAATAATCACTTTCGTTTTGAATTAAATCATAAATCATTATGATTACATCAAAACGATAATTCCAAGAACCTAATGCTTGCTTTAATCCAATCATGGATCGAATAACAAGAATTATCCAAATCGATTTACAGTGGCAACAGGTAAAAGGTTGAATCGTAATCAACACAATGTTGATAACGATACATTTCCGTTAAAAGCCTAGCTTTATACGTTGGTATGTTGCCTTCCATGTATGTCTTCCTTGAAGACTCATATAGTACCGATAGGCACAATTCCTTGCGGTACATCAACAAGTATCCAAACATAGTTGATTTACATGGAATCCAATTCGGATTATATGGCACTTTGCCATAATAGGGATTCGATACCTAGTATCACTTCTTCATACGTAGTCAATTGGTATTCCTCAAAAGATAGACATCTTTATGAGGTGAGATCAGAAACTCATACCCCAGGTTGTTTTCTAACTCTATCCGACCTACGCGGTTCTTGTGTATTCGAAGATTATTGGTAATAGTCTCATCCTTGATGAACTATTTATGTTCCATTAAGATTCGGTGCCTTGAACAGTATTACTCCGATTTTCATTGAGTTTTACTGTCCTCCCACTTACCACTGCAAATCGGTATTCCTTTTCAGGAAAACCGCATGGTGAGCAACAATCTATTGTTCTCTTGTGAGGTGTATAAGTACAATACTTATGGTATCCCTAGGATAACTTACATTTAGAACTTATCTATTTGGGTTCTTGTTTGGTATCATCCAAACATATACCTAGTATACCCAAATCTACAGGAATGAGAAACCCGGTTTCTTTTCCCGTTCATATCTAATATGTTATCTGTCAAACAGATATTTATGGAACCTTATTCAAAATAAGTTCTTGCACTGTTTAGCGTATCCGTTGAAGGAAATGGTAGCTCAGAGCGACTCGTGATTAACCTTATCATGTCTAACAAAATTTGGTTAATCTTGTTCGGACACACCGTCAAACTGACGTGTTTCGGGAGGAGTCCTCTTTGAAAGAATACTATACTCTTTCAAGTATACTAGAAACTTATTGCTTAAGTATTTTCCATTACGGCCTTACCGTGACGGTTTCATAATTTAGCCGATCTGTTTGTCTATTTCGTGTCGAAACTAAAAGTTTCCGATTTATGTTTCAAAAGAAACACATAACCATAACGCGATGCCACATCCGTAGAGGTCACGAAATATTCATATCCATATCTAGCCTAACTAGACATGGGCCCACTTGCTTCACTATGAACTATGGCTATCAGATCGGTGGCATTGGCACTTTTACCAAGTAAATAGTGTTTTAGGCACTTTGCCCAATAAACTAGATTCGTAGACTTTATTTGATTGAAATCAAATCAGTCCTAGTACCCACTCTTCGAAAGTGTGGATATACGATTCTTGTTTAATAGTGTCCCTGACAACTATGCCACAATTAGTTTCTTAATTGATCAAATCAGTTTGAGCTATTTATTTGTCATGTTTTATATTTGAGATATTATTTATATTCAAAATATAAATTATGTTATTCACATCTAATGTGTTTATCTCAATATCATCTTTATAAAATGAAACACTTTAGTGTTCTAGAATATAAAGGTTCACCCGCAGCGGGTCAAACACTGATATAGAGATAATGTTTCTAGTCAAACTAGTTACATTATAACAGTTTCTTAATTTAAGTGCTAACCCGAAGGTAGTTCCTAAATTCAGGTATCTACGGTTAAAACAGCGACTTTCGTCCCGTTTTCAATTCGCAGATAAATCTCTAATGATGTCAGTATCCTATTCAAAACAGATTCTGAACATCAATATATATTTATGTACCACACTAAGTATTTAAAATCCAATTTCAATACTAGTTGTGAACATAATTATGACAATCATATTTGAAGTTAGAGCCTTGCTCGTCTTCAATTCCTCCTTGGGATATGTCATTTTTATTCCTAGAAGATTATAATGATTTTGTCTTTGCCTTTTTCCATATTCCGGTAGCCTTTAGCCAAGCCTCGGGTTTCTAGAATATCGAAGTAAGGTGTGCCTTGCACTACTTGCCTAATTGCAAACTTTGACTTTGTCTCCTTGAGAATAGTCATTAATTCTCCAAGAATTATTTATTGTAATTTTAAAAGTACTTCTAAGATCTAATCTTTGAATATCCTTCAATTTCAATATCATACTTTAAGAATCTAATCCTTAGTTCTGATAAAGAAATTAAGGAGTCTATATGACAAGTATTATGGATTAAGCACTAAAGTTATCATTACATGAATATTCCAAATCATGTTCCACTTATTTGCTTAACTCCGGACTTAGGCTTAATATATTATTTTATCAATAAAATAACTTATTAATTTCCAAGACCATCTTAAAATTTATTCCCAATTTGAAAATTAAACCATTTAAATACATTTCCCCCAGGATTATGTTTTAAATGTCAATCTTTCAATTTTGATTCTTGATTCTAATAGTCCAACTATTTAATCAACGATCTGTGGTACCTTTTATTATAATGATTATAATAGTCCAACTATATAATCAAATATAATTTAAATCAACTAACCTCAATTACATTGATTACTATAATCCAATTATAAAATCAACTGTAAATTGAAATTAATTAATTCAAATATATGATTAATATAATCCAATATATATAATCAACTATAATACAGTCCAACTGTTAATTAAAACAACAATTTAAATATTAGTCCAACTAACATTTAATCTAACGACGAAATAATTTGAATGAGCGCGTATGGCGAGTAATTGAACGAATATTGCAAATTCAATTCTTGCCTCCCACTATTTTTCGGCGAGCCTCTAACCCTCTGTCGAGTACTCGAGAAACCGTGTTTCCTAGTGGGCTATGATCTCGTTAAATATCACACAATCTTGACTTTGGCCAACAAATTGTATGATAATTAACTAGGTAGATCTCTAAGATCAATTGGATCCAATCCAATTCCTAGATCCGGTAGGGGGACATCCAAGTCCGAAACATATATCTTATATATGTCAATACATCCAATGTATTACCTTACATTTTTCCTCTGAATCAACTAAGCCTTGGCTTTGGCACAACAAACTTAGTGATCCCAGTCAAGCGCGACCCATTGACCATGGAAAGCTTCGTAATCAATGTCGATGGACAAGAAGTGGTCTTGACTTTGGCCAACAAACCACAACTTGGACAAGACACCGATATGGAACAAAGCCTTCGTGATTCAAACACATCTTCGACAAACAAAGGCCTTGACTTTGGCCAACAAACCAATGCCGTCTCAGATCTTGAGTGAGAATCACTCAATGGAAGGAAAGACGCTTAATATTGAACGAGGGTTTTTCGCGTGCAAATTGGCAACCAATTTATTATCTTTGTTAAGGTCTCATCATCATACACCCTTAAACATGAATTCTAAACACATAATAAGCGCGTATAAATAAAATAATAATGATATACGGATGGATACTTTACATTGATCTTATATCAAATCTCTCATTTTCTCTCTCCAAAGCTAGCACATGTATTTACTTCTACCCGTTACACTACACTTCTAAAGAAACCTCATTTACATTGAGGGGAATAGGTGAGAAGAGAATACAAAGAGAATAGAGGTGATAAGGCTGGACACGCAGGTCCAATTAATAAATCAATTTATTACAATTCCAAAATTGTCCCACCCGACTAATATCCATCCGATATACATTATTCATGCATTGCAACCATGTATTCATACAAGCATGTTATCAATCAATCTAATCCAATTAATTAATCTGATAATTAGTGATCATCCAATGTTCAAACAACGATTTGATTTTTGCGCGAGTCAAACTCGTTTTTGCGAATAAGTACTTATAGTACGAATTCTTGAATTAAATTAAACTACATAATTAAATCCAATTTAATACGCATTTAATTCTAATTCACTATTTAATTCCACATTAAATATTACACTTTTACTAATGAACTTTTACGACTTAAATTCCAAATTTAATCGCAACGGGTCTCGAAACCTGATTAACGTTCAACGTTTATTTAATTAAAGTCCATGGGTTTTTAATTAATTTCTATAAGGCGTGGACTTTTGGTCAACTCGGGTCAAACCGATAACCAAAGTCCAATCCGGGATTTACCCCATAAGCCCAGAAATCAATTTTGGCTCATTAGACCCAATTAAATAATTAAGGTCTATTAAGTCATAATTGGACTTTATGGATGCGGTTTTGGGCCCAATTGGATCCAACCAAATTGGCCTAAACCTAACTTGGTACAACCAAGCCCAAAAGCCCAATTACAACCTTTAAGGCCCAATTTCCAAAAACAAGCCCAATTAATTAACTTATAAAATTCCAAATTCCATAATTAATTAACCTAATTGTAATCCACAATTAACCACCCAATTAATATTTCTAAAACATCAATTAGCATAATTAATCATGCACTTTAACAACAAATAGTGTCCAACACAATTTATCAAAATCAACCCATTTACATGCTTAAAGTCTCGGCAATTAGGGGTTTTTTCTATCCGATTCGGTTTCAATCCATTGAATCCACAATCATTATTTCCCAAATCAATTCAACTTATCCAATGAATCAAAATCAAAAAACACAATGAATTTCATGTTACTTGAATTCGGCCAAGCCTACTTTAAGGGGGAAAATTGTTTCAAATCATAATTCAATCTAATTGAACTTCAAATTAACATTACCCATTTGTTTTAAGTCATCCAATGATCAAAAAACAAAAAATCACCAAGAAATTAGGGTTCTTCAATTTTGGCCATGCCTCCAATTTTCGGGAAAACTTGATCCAATCAAATTTCATGAAATTGAACATACACAACTTCAATTAATCAACATTTAAGCATACTTAATCAATCAATTTAACCAAATCATGCTTCAATTGATTTTACCCAATTTCAAACCCTAACTGTTTCATGCTTGATCAAAGCTCATAGATACCATTGTTGGTTTCTAATTAGGTCCCAAGAATCATGAAATCAAGCACAAAATTCGCATGAATACACAAAGGAGTAAGGCGGAATACATACTTACATTGAACGGTTTGATGCTACGAAGAACAAGATGCGTTTTCTCCCTCCTTGTGAAGCTCGGCAGTGAGCTTCTGTGACAGTGGGCGCTCGGTTTTGTGGTTTTTGTCTCCTCCATGACCGGCCATTGATGAACACCATGGAAGCTCCAAGCTCCAAAATTGATTCTAAGATCATGTGTTAGTTTCCCTATCACCTATGTAAACCCAAGGTGTGTGCTAGCACTTCTTCATCTTCTTTGCTTCTCACAAATTCGGTCTAACCAAGAAAAATTAGAGAAGAAATCGGCAGAGTGAGCCGTGAGAGGGAGAAGAGAGAAAGAGAGGGAAAATGGTTTCTCCAAGGAACCGTTAAAATGGGAGAGAGAGAGTCAAAAAAAAAGTGTATATTGTTTTTGTTTTATATTTCCAAAATAATAAAACCTTTTACCACTTTTAATTTTCAAATACCAAAAATCAAAAAGCAAAAGTCAAAAAGCAAAAAGCAAAAGTCAAAAAGCAAATGCCTTTAATGTTTTTCAACTACCACATCAATCACTCAAATCAATCAATCAAATTGTCACATCACTCAAAGTGACATGTGATTTGACGCTTGATGTGACTAGCGATTTGACGCTTGATTTGACTTGCGTGCCGCACTCGAATTCGAAATGCGAATGCGCTCGCAAATAATCCCGGGCTCGGGTTCGCTAATTCTAAATTAACGAATTTTCCGTTGAGTCGTAATTAAATGATTACGCCTAGCGAAATCACTATTCACGTCGCTAACGAATTAATTCTAAATTAATTCGTTCGCCCGAATTAAAATCTAATTTTAATTTCGCGTCGAAATCCAACTTCGCATAATATATCGAATATATTATTTTATCGATTAATTCCAAATTAATCATTCTCTCTCTTTAATTAATATTTTATCCCAGATAAAATATCTCCGTAATTAATCCCATATTAATTTACTCTCTCTTCTAATTAATTCCAGATTAATTTTCTCTCTTCTAATTAATCCCAGATTAATAAGTGCGAGTCATACATCATCGGTGAATCTTCGGGAAGCGACCCATGAGATCCCCGGATATGTTGGTAGTAAATACGGTTGTCGGACTATCCGAACACGTAAGTACCTCGTACTACGTTTATATACCGATTTACAAGACAAGGTTGGCTTCTAGCAAAGCGCCATGCCTACCTAATTCTCCAGAAATATCCTTATAGGAATATGTGATCTATATCAAGCGTAGTATACCGAAGTATTGCGTATTTCTGTCTAGTATCGGATGTTCACGTGCTAGGCCTGTGGCTGGAATTGTGTCTGCCCCGTACGAAGCACATATCGGATGTCTGGCAACTAGTCTCTATAATCGGATATACATGACCTTGTCATAATATCCCGATAGCTCGAGCATTTAAGAGAACGAGTTCCGTATCCTACGTGACCATCATCTCCATATGACTGGAGCGACACTTCCGTCTTAACATCACACCCAACACACTACGATTCCCAATATACCCAGTATCGGCGTACACAGAACCTGTTAAAGTCCTACACGACCTCAACTAAAGTACATTGATTGTCGTAAGCATTAGCGGTGCAAGTCTCAGGTTAAGACCAAATACACCTACCCTGATTGCAGACTCCCATAGACACATAGTCATACTACCAATGGGATTCCGCGGGGGGTCTATCCAGAGCGAAGCTGTTTCTCGTACCATCGGTAAAACACAACCTCCTATTACACTTGCATGAGTATCCTATACCCAAATATATGAGAACTATGTCGTTGTGCCCTCACAAACGCGAACAAGTGTAATACTAGTCTTTTGTGTATTTATCGATGTCTAATCTCGATAATACTCTGACTAGGGATATTTAATGATTTATCCTATATGGACTGATACTTTCTCATATCATTCTCCGTCCAGGAACAAATCACAGGGACCTCTCATCATTTATACATCTAGGTGATCTAATCACAAATGATCAGAGTGCAATATCCTTTGTCACATAGTTAATTTGTACAACAACACCATGATCTGTACAAATAGTGACGCTATTGGTCATAATTGTCCAACAGTAACATCTCCCGGATTGGGGATGTTACAGAACCGACCAACCAATACACATAGGGGCTGCCCGGGTCAGCCCCAATAATACTTGAGCAGCTCATAGATTTCCCGAATAGTGACCAATTCACTCTTTGGACAGCGGACATTCGGTAAGCCCGAAACTCACCCGGTAATTTCGTTTTTCATCGTTTTCGGATATTTTCACTCCGAAACTATTTTCGGAAATTGTTCCAATTCCCAAAACACATCCAATAAATTTATACAACATACGTTTCATCACTAAAATCACAGAAATTCCATATTTGATTTGGTAACAAAAATTATCATTTTTTATACTTTAAATCCAATTTTCTCAACATTAATCATATTAATATTTACACCAACCAAATTCACCCCAAATAAAGAACTCAAGAAAAATTCACCAACCAAATTCCCCCCAAATAAAGAACTCAAGAACAATTCTAAGTGGTACAAGGGTGGTCATAATACTCTAGAATGGCGACAAGTCATCAAATGACAAAATTTAACTAATATTACACTAATATTATTCAATCTAACTTCACACATGCATCTAGCCTCCAAATCCATCCTCCAAATCAAAAAGTCCCAAAATCCAAGAAATAAAGAAACCCTAGAACAATTCTAGATACTCAAGAATAAGAAACTAACTTTCTAAGCTTAAGAATATTAAAAATTACCTCAAAATCTCAAATTTTCCTTAAGCTTTCTTCTTGATTTGTTAACTTTCTCTCAAGACCCATTTTGGAAGCTCTTTAAAATAGTGGATGCTTGGCCATGACAAATTAATGAAATAGAAAAAAAATTTCCTTTTTATATATAGCTAGGGGCGAATTGGGGGTGGGGCATTTTGGTCTTTTTTAAATTTTATTTAATAAGCCTTAAGTTACTTGTTCAATTTGAACACTTCAAGTTTAAAAAATCATGTCACTTGTTACCAATAATATATCACCACTTATCATACTAATTATGACTTATGGATAGGATATTTTGTTGGGGTTTTATCAGGGCGGCACAGCAGAAAAAAAAGCTATTCGGGCGAAATTGTAGTTTAAAATTTTTAAACTTACGAATAAATTATTTAATATCCAATATTAATAATTCATTCATATTTTACCTAAACATATTTATTCGATATCTTATAAAGACATAAATAATATAGAAACACCGCGAAACTTTTGCGAAAATATTTTTCCGCAAAATAGCTTAAAACGCGTTTCCGGCCGAACCGACCGACCAATGCACATGGGGACTATCCAGGTCAGCCCCAAAAATATTTGGACAGTTCGTGGGCTGCCCGAATAGTGCCCAGTTCACTATTTGGGCAGCCGTTACCTGGTAACGCCGTTTTTTCGCTGTTTTCGCGAATTTTCACTCTAAAATAATTTCCGATAAATATTTTTCTTGGGAAATTAAAATAGACCAATTTTATTCTAATTAATCAATAAATAAAAACTGAATTTTTATCTGAAAAAATCAGATTTATCATTAATTACCGTGAGACCCCTACACTTTGTAAATTTTACATTTTAGTCCTAAAATTGTCAAATATAATTTTAGATGATTCCAATTCATTTCTAAAATGATTCTTAACATTTTCAAAATATGAAAACAGAATTTTTAACTCAAACCCCTCAATTTCTTCAAATTGACGAGAGCGTCCCAACTTTTCCATTAATTACGATTTAGTCCCAAATGTTCAAAACATGTCAAGATCAAATCCAATTAATCCCAAATTTGATATACATCATATATACATCAGAATATGCAACATATATGAAAAGCCCAAAATTGAATTAGGTTAAGAACCCTAATTTCTCAAATTACTCCAATTGTTCAATTTACACTAAATTGGTAAAATTCAACAATTTTATCAATCCAATACCACACCAATCAAGTCTCACCATCATGAAACAACTCAAGAACAATTATAGGTCATTTATGAATGGCTAAGCAACTCTAGAATGACAACTTTAATCTTTAATTAATCAATTAAGCATAATTACTCCTAATTAGATCATTCATTAATCACACATGCTAATCACATCCAACAAGCTTCAAACACGTATAATTACAAACCCAAATAGTAGAGACATCAACTTAGCAACACAAATTGAAGCTAAGATTAATTGAAATAATTTTCATGTAGAAGACAATGTGAAAAACTTACAAAATCTCCAAGTTTTTGCTTTGGTTTTCCTTTCTTTATTCAACAAATACTCTCAACTCTCCTTGTAAAATATTTTTTAAACTTGTCTAAAGTGTTGAAAATGGAAAACAAAATCATTTTGTTAAATTTCCAGCTTGGCCGAATTAATGAACTAAAAAATCAAATAACAATTTTTTAATTTTGTTGCATTTTAATTGGAACAAGTTTTGTTTTAATAAAGTTAACAATTATCTTTAATAAAGCAAAACAAAAATGTGTTCCAATAATATCAAGCCATATCAAAGAAAAATCATTAGAAAATATATTTATTTTATTAATTAATTTAATTATTTAACAATTAAATAATTAAATACAAATATCTTAAATATATATATTATATTTACATTAAATATCTCAAATACATATATTAATAATATATGCCAAATATCACAATTTGATATTTTATTAATGTGCATTTAATAAAATCAAGTATTAAATACAATACACATTAATTCGGAAATGACCATTAGGTCCCGATTGCATGTATTTTTCGTTTAACCATTAAACGAGTTATAAATAATCAGTATTATTCATAACAGTTGCCCTAGTGCTCTACGAGTATATTTCATTAGTGAGACTCTCTAGATTGAGGCATATCCGTCACGAAATCTAAATTTGTGTCCATAATTCACCCACCTATAAACTCACTGAATCATACAGGTCGAGGTCATTACATACGTATAATCCATCTGTCACAGGTATCCAGATTATCCCAGAGATATAGATATAAATGTCAAATCTCTATAGGAATAATCTTGTGGACGTATCTATTAGCAATCTCTAAATAACATTCGAAACTCACTTCTGAAGTATACTATGGCCATAGATTTAACAGATTGCTAATCACCTATGGACTTCCTATGCTCTGTACACATAACTGACGGATCCTTTCTTGATACTCACGGGATATCATGAGCATGAGTCCACACCTAACGAACATGCGGAGGTCTGATCTAAATAGATCGGTGATGTGATTGTCATCTAAGTGTGGAGGATAACTCATATATCCATAGTGGTATCTCAAGTCAAAGAATCACTATGCTACTCAACCCGAGAACTATTAGGAGATCTTCGGTGAGTGGTTCAATATTTATCAAATAAATACCTACACATCTATACGAGTGTGGGAACAGAAACTGGGCGACGCATGCTGTTCTGGGCTCGCGGCTCGGTTGGGAGTACGGAGTAGCCCGCGGGGGACTAAACCCGAGAAATAATGGAGTCGCCATCCGGTGTGAACCGGGAGAAAGATTTAAAGCCGCACTCACCCGTCGCAAGGGAAGACCTCAAACCGTTGGGTTCGGAATGTTCCCTTACTTATGCCACTTGTAATAAAATGATTTGTGCAATAATCTTACCAAGCCTAAGCAACATATTTCCAAGTATAATTTACTCCTAGTTTGCATGCATAGGTACAAAGTTCATATCTAAGTTTACATATAACATATTTTCATATTTGCATACAACCTATTTGCATATAATCTATGTCCGAATTCATGCATAAAGATAAATTGACATACGGGAAGCATACAATTTCACATTGGTAGACACAGAAGCGCAAACAAATAACATTCTTACAAGCATGCATATTAAGGAAAGACAATTAAGCGCATAATGGAAATAGATAACTAAAGAGGTAATACAAATGCATAAGGTAAAAAGAGACAACTATACGCTAAAATAGACATATCTTGATGTGATGCAGAAAAGATATCTAGAATTGACACACACGTGCGTGGGCCTTTTTCCAAGTGGTACGTGGAATTGTATCCCGAGTATAGATCATACTACCGTCCATTCGGAATCGGCTATGAAATTTATGTCCGGGTTTCAATCCTATATACCGCGAGAAATAATGCCCAAATGCTATCATGACATGGGTACACCAATGATAATAGGTCGAGCCAAGACAAGGATAGATGATGCAATCAATAGATGAAAGACACGGAAAATATCATGGTAAAGGTAGCCTTTTAGGCTTTTCTTCCCCCAAATAGAGAACCTTTTAGTCCAACACCATAAGCCCATTGCGCTTTTCATTACAATGCGTACAAAGATAAAGACAACAATATCAGACTTCGTATACCCGATTGAACACATCTTACATTCAACCGAATATACATCAACCGGCGCGCGGGTAAAGCATTGTGGTAAAGGATTTTAACCCCTCAGAATAGGAGACCTTTAATCCAACTTACTAAGCCCATGCGCTCGATCACATAAAGCATATAAAAATAAAGACAATAATATCGACTTCGTATACCCGATTGAACACATCTTACATTCAACTGAATATATATCAATCGGCGCGGTAAAGCATCGTGGTAAAGGGTTTTAACCCCTCAAAATCGGGGACCTTTAATCCAACTTACTAAGCCCATGCGCTCGATCACATCATGCATATAAAAAATAAAGACAATAATATCGGCTTCGTATACCCGATTGAACACATCTTACATTCAACCGAATATACATCAATCGGCGTGACAAAGCATCGTGGTAAAGGGTTTTAACCCCTCAAAATAGGGGACCTTTAATCCAACTTACTAAGCCCATGCGCTCGATCACATCATGCATATAAAAAATAAAGACAATAGCATCGGACTTCGTATACCCGATTGAACACATCTCACATTCAACCGAAAATACATCAACCGGCGCGGCAAAGCATCATGGTAAATGATTTTAACCCCTCAAAATATGGAACCTTTAATCCAACTTACTAAGCCCATGCGCTCGATCACATCATTACATAAACAAATAACATGCGGAAATCAAGTAGCGAATAATAAACAAATCAAAACAACATAAAATGAAATATGCGTCGTTTACTCAAGTGGTACGTAGAGTTGTATCCCGAGTACAGATCATACTACCGTCCATTCGGAATCGGCTATGAAATTTATGTCCGGGTTTCCATCCTATATACCACAAGAGGCGACACATTTTCTGTTTTACTAAAGGGCCACAACATACATCATTCCACAATACATGCATTTTCTATCAATTCAAGGGCCACAACATGCATCACGCCATAATAATCATGCAAACGAAACTCAATAAATAATAAAAATACAACTGAAAACGGATGTGAAAAATACCCTCAGGTCTAACCTTTTTTTTGTCAACTTTCGGACTTGCGTTCCACGGAGATCGGAAGGGGTTTTAAAGCTCCTCAACTTTTCTGGTTCACTGGTTTGCATTTTACCTCGCTGTTTCGCTGCTCAAGCTACTGTTTTGACTCCGTTTTGCTGTTGTTCTGCTGCCATTTCGCTGCACGTATTTCAGGTGTGTTAAGGCTACTGTTTTGGTTGTTTCGGGGGGTGCAATATTGGTAGTTTTAGGGACTATTTTAAGCAGCTTCGGGGTGCAGTTTTGGCCATTTTGGGGACTGTTTTGGCTAGCTGTTTGTATGGTTCGGAGGATGTGAGTGACTTGGGCTGAAGGCAGGGGCGTGAGGTTCTTTTGCTGAAGGGTTTATGTGGTTGTTGGCTTGGTGTTGGCTCCTGTGTGTGGGCTGTGAATAGAGCAGTTTAAGGCGTGAAGAATGTCATGTGAAGGAGGGTGCATGCATGAGTTATGAAGGGTTGTTGCTTTGTTCACGTGAGGCAGTGAGCAGATCGTCTAGGTGGAGGCTGTTTGTAAGGGTGTTTGTTGGCTAGTGCATGGGGCTGTGTGGCTTTGTGGCTGCCGAGGGCTGGTGAACTGTTGATATTTGTGGCTGCCGAGGGCTGGTAAAGTGTTGATGCATGCAGTGGCTGTGTTTGTTTTTTTGCCGATTGATTGTAGTGGGCTGTAGGGTATCTGGCGAGAGGAGTGTTTGTTTCAGGTTGTTTGATTTGTGAGAGATAAGTTTATTAGTTGCTTCTTTTTTTTGTTGGGTTTTTCCGTGTGAGAGAGATGAGTTCTTAGGGGTGAGAAAAGTGCTTCTTTATAGACAAAGGTTAGGCTTGACAAGGAAAGGGATTTGGCTAATTAAAAAGGGATATGATTTAGTTTCAAGTAAGGTAAATACAAGATTGAGGGGGGACAAATTTAGGCTTGATTAGGAAGTTAGTATATTTAGTTTGTGTTGATTAGGCATACAATATTTTAAGTTAGGAATAATATATTTTTAATTAGGAATAATATTTGATTGATTGATTTTAACTTGGTATGATTATATTTTATGTTATTTTTATATATTTGGTATATGACTTAATTAATATTTAATTTAATTTGGTATATGTTTTAATATTTTATTTAGCTTGGAATATTATTTAATTAATATTTAATTCAATTAGGTTGTATTTTGAGGCCTTGGGCGTGTGGGACAAGTGTGGTGGGCTAGATGTTGTGTTGGTTTGGTGAGTGGGGTTTGGGCCAAGGTTAAATGGTTCTGGATTTTTTTTAGGCCAAAGGTGCTTTAAAACGGAGGTCCAACGAGCGAGCTTGGAGTTAAACATGCAGATAAAATTTAACGAAATGTCGATTCCCTTCCGACAACCGTTTCCCATAACTTCCTCGACTAAAAAGGTAGTGCCTCCAAATGAGACTCATCATAGGGACTCACATGCAAAAATGCAATGCCTACAGTCACCCCCACTTTGATGGGACTTGTGCAGTGTGTGACTTTGAACAATCCTATCAAAGTTATGCAATGCATTTCTACTTACCTGGCTCGCCAGCTGTTGCTTAACTTACTTGTTATCCTGAGATGCTTTGACCTTTGGGCTTTATTCCCGAACTACATTGAGAGAGAGTTTTCTTCTCCTGGGCTTTATTCCCTAGCTGTTTTGCAAGTGGGCTTTATTCTCTAGGCTTTGTTCCCGAACTATGTAGAGATATGGCTTTATTCCCATGGGCCTTATTCTCGAGCTGTGTTAAGATAAAGCTTTATTCCCCTGGGCCTTGTTCCCGAACTGCTTTGAAAGTGGGCTTTATTCCCTTGGGCTTTGTTCCCGAACTATGTTAAGATAGAGCTTTATTCCCTGGGCTGTATTCCCGAACTGTGTTAAGATATGGCTTTATTCCTCTGGGCCTTATTCCCGAACTGCTTTGAAAGTGGGCTTTATTCCCTTGGGCCTTGTTCCCGAACTATGTTAACATAGAGCTTTATTCCCCTTGGCTGTATTCCCGAACTGTGTTAAGATAGGGCTTTATTCCCTTGGGCCTTGTTCCCGAACTGCTTTGAAAGTGGGCTTTACTCCCATAGGCTTTGTTCCCGAGCTATGTTAAGATAAAGCTTTATTCCCCTGGGCCTTATTCCCGAACTGTGTCAAGATAGGGCTTTATTCCCCTGACTGTGCTAAGGTAGGACTTTATTCCCCTAGGCCTTGTTCCCGAACTATGTTGAATGTGAGCTTTATTCCCGAACTGTACTAAGAGAGAGTTTTATTCTCCTGGGCTGTATTCCCGAATTATGCTTAGAGAGAGCTTTATTCCTCCGGCTGTATTCCCGAACTGTGCTGAGAGAGAGCTTTATTCTCCTGGGATGTATTCCCGAACTGTGCTGAGAGAGAGCTTTATTCCTCTGGGCTGTATTCCCGAACTGTACTGAGAGAGAGCTTTACTCTCATTGGCTGTATTCCGAACTGTGCCGAGAGAGAGCTTTATTCTCCTGAGCTGTATTCCCGAACTGTACTGAGAGAGAGCTTTATTCTCCTGTGCTGTATTCCCGAACTGTATTGATAGAGAGCTTTATTCTCCTGGGCTGTATTCCCGAACAGTGCTGAGAGATAGCTTTATTCTCCGAGGCTGTATTCCCGAACTGTGCTGAATGTGGGCTTTATCCCCGATATGAGCTGTATGTGGGCTTTGTTCCAGAATTGTACTCAATGTGGGCTTTATTCCCTGATCTGAGCTGATTGTGGGTTTTGTTCCCGAATTGTACTGATATGGGCCTCGCCCCCAGACTAATACTAATATGGGCCTCGCCCCTAGACTGATACTGATGTGGGCCTCGCCCTAAACTGGTACTGATATGGGCCTCGCCCCCAGACCTTTACTAATATGGGCCTCGCCCCCAGAATGATACTTATATGGGCCTCTCCCCCAGATTGATACTGATGTGGGCCTCGCCCCCAGACTGATACTGATATGGGCCTCGCCCTAAACTTATACTGATATGGGCCTCGCCCCCAAACCTTTACTGATATGGGCCTCGCCCCCAGACTAATACTTATATGGGCCTCTCCCCAGACTGATACTGATGTGGGCCTCGCCCCTAGACTGATACTGATGTGGGCCTCACCCCCAAACTGATACTGATGTGGGCCTTGGCCTAAACTGATACTGATATGGGCCTCGCCCCAAACTAATACTGATATGGGCCTCGCCCCAAACTAATACTGATATGGGACTCACCCCAGAGTGCCATACCCAAAACTCAAACTTAAATGGGCCTCAACCCTGGTATTATTACCCAAATCCGATACTGTGCTTTTTACCGTTTCTGATTAGCTTGTTCTTTGCCGCTTTCTTTTTTCTTCTTCAAAACCTGTTAACACAAAACAAAACAAACACAAAAGGATGTAAAATGTGTTACGTGTATGCATGCATGAATGTTCCTATCCCGTCGGGTTAGGTCTTCTGCCAATTCTCTTGGTGACTGCTCAGTCTTCTTTTCCTTAGGCAAGCCACTGCTTCAATCTGTCTACGTTGATCGGCTCGGTTAACTAATTCCTTCAAAGTCTGACAGTCTCACTGCTCCATTTCCCAATTTCTGAATGGCTATATTATATTTCTACTTGCTTATTCTGAGGATTCCCCATGTTCTAAACATCACTGAATTTCATAGTACCCAGGTTGAATGCTTTTCTCAAATATACTCATATTGCAGAACAGATTCAGCGAAATGAATGTCTTTATTATCATTTAAAAATGGTTCGAACATGTAGACTAAATCAATGTCTATATTAAAAATGCAAGATCAAATAAACTAGGAGGAATAACTTCATCATTCGTAACATTGTTTTCTTCCTTGGCCTATGGTTCTTTACTACTGTTATCATTTATCTCAATGCAAGAAGCCTGGTGGTTGAGAGTTTGGAGGACAAAGGTTTCGGGTAGGTCGGATGATCATTAGGGTGGAATGGAGTGGTATTAGGCAAGGGATTTCTGTATGTGTTAGGTTGTTCTTTTTCTGGATTGGGTATTTTATGGGAGTCAATGAGGTTTTGGACCTCATGCCTAAGGCGGGTACAGGTGTCGGTGTCATGGCCTTTTTCTTGATGGAAGTAACAATACTGGTTTAGGTGGAGGTACGGTGGTACAGGGTTCGGAAATGGCCTAGGTTCCAAAGGTTTTAGAAGTCCTTGTATTTTCAGTTTCTCAAACACATTTGACAAAGGTCTACCAAGATTGGAGAATCACATGTTCTTGACGGTAACGACCTCGGCAGTAGCGGGCTTAGTCTCAGAAGGCCCCCCAAAAGTTCTTCTATTCTGGCCATAAAACTTTATGTTTTCAGCCTCCTCTTCTTCAATATCCATAACAGTCTCTCTCAACTGTCGGAAATCAGTAAGCATGGAGGTCATCCTCCTCAGCTTACCATAAATAGAGGCTTGGTGCCCTTGATAATCATCTTAATTTGGTCTTTCTCTGAAGGCCGAGTCTTCATTTTCAAAAGCTGGCTTCTCCAGCGATCCACATACTCTTTGAAACTTTCCTCTGGCTTCGGCTTAGTGTTCTCCAAATCACGGAGTGACAAGTCAATCTCTAAGTCTGTAACATACTGCTTCAGAAAAGCATCAGCTAGTTCCCTCCAATCTTCCTTAACCTTCTTCTCAAGGCTATGATACCAAACCACAGGTGCCCCCTCGAGTGACATCTCAAACATCTTTTGGACTTGGCGCTGTGATAGGCCCACTGAACTCATGACTGAGACATATTGCTACAGATGGACTCTCGGGTCTACATTCCCATTAAACTTGGCCATGTCAGGCATTTTAAACTGAGCTGGCAGCTGTTCTCCGAAGGTCATTGTTCTAAACATAACTAACAACTTCATATTTACCCCTCATTTTTGGGGGTAACTGTTTCAACCTGATCACGAAGCTTCTAAAATTCTACTTGAGACCCAATCACTCTGACTGTTGCATACTCTGCCATGTCATCATCAAAAGTGGGGATATCATCCCCCAACCCATTCGGAGGCTCATCGCGCCTCACATTCTCAGAATTTCCCCCAGTACGGGGTACAACCATTTTTGCCATGGCGGTAGTCAAGGCTTGCAACTGTTCGATAATCTTGGCGAAACCATTTTCCAACTGATCTATCTGGGATACCTCGTTATCAGACGTACTCATATCTGTTACCGGTCTTTTGGTGAGTTTTCCCTCTTCCCTAACCCAATGGGACTCTATGATATCTTTTTGAGACATAGAGGGTGTTAACAAGATATATCTATGCATGAGATGAATGAGATGCAAGCGATACAAGGAATATATCAACTTATTAACATTTTCCCACAAATTGGCCCATCATCATTTTAGATTTTTTGGGCTAACTGTCATAGAAGTGTACTCGTCCCAGATTAAATGGCCCAACAAGTTCACATCTCATGGCAAGAAGTCCAACCGTATCCAAATGATAATGCTCCCAAACACAAACATACAATGGCCCAATGGCGTTTTAGAAGCTTTTGCCCCAATCATCGTAAGATACGTTCTTGTCCCAGTTTAAATGGCCCAACAAGCCCATACCTCATGACAAAAGGTCCGAATGGATCCAAACGACAATGTTCCCAAACACAAGCATACAGAAATAATTTCTACAGAGTGGCCCATCAATATTTCAGAAGCTTTTGGCCCAATTGTCATAGGATACGAACTTGTCCCAGTTTAAATGGCCTAATAAGTTCGCATTTCTGACAAAAAGCCCAACTGCATCCAAATGAGGATGGTCCACAAGCACAAGGAAATAGTTGCTATAGGCCATACAATTCTGGTCTACGTGTGGGTTTGCGGGAGTGTAGACAAAGACTCTCGCTGGCGAAGGATTACCCACAACTAGGTCTCCCCACTCAAGGGTTCGAGCGACCAAGTGAGCGCACCTTTTTTATACCTTAAAGTACGTGCCAACGAGTTATGGTATGTGACTGACTATCAGATGGATTTCCCGTTGTAGATTCCCCGGAGGGAGGGTGGAGCGAGGCTCTCTTAAGTACCCTAGCCACTTAGGCTCTTATCACTTGTTGACAGGAATAAACAACGGGTCCTCCAAATTAGTCCATCACAATAGGCTACAAGTAGATGATTATCTAGGTGCCTTCACGGCTTTTCTTTCTAGAAAGGTAGTGAGTGAAGGAATACACCAAACCATTACCCAACCTAAACAATATGCCTTTGATTAAACCCCTTTTAACTCACAGTAGACACAGTTAATTAAAGCACAAATCATAATAGTACAAGACATTATTTCGGGGCCGATTCTCTATCCCCAGTGGAGTCGCCAGACTGTGGGAACAGAAACTGGGCGACGCATCATGTTCCGGGCTCGCGGCCCGGTTGGGAGTACGGAGTAGCCCACGGGGCACTAAACCGGAGATATAATGGAGTCGCCACCCGGTGTGAACCGGGACAAAGATTTAAGGCCGTACTCACCCCTCGTAAGGGAAGACCTCAAAATATTGGGTTCGGAATGGTCCCTTACTTATGCCACTTGTAATAAAATGATTTGTGCAATAATCTTACCAAGCCTAAGCAACATATTTCCAAGGATAATTTACTCCTAAGTTTGCATGCATAGGTACAAAGCTCATATCTAAGTTTACATATAACACATTTTCATATTTGCATACAACTTATTTGCATATAATCTATGTCCGAATTCATGCATAAAGATAAATTGACATACGGGAAGCATACAATTTCACATTGGTAGACACAGAATCGCAAACAAATAACATTCTTACAAGCATGCATATTAAGGAAAGAAAATTAAGCGCATAATGGAAATAGATAACTAAAGAGGTAATACAAATGCATAAGGTAAAAAGAGACAACTATACGCTAAAATAGACATGTCTTGATGTGATGCATTAAAGATATCTAGTATTGACACACACGTGCGTGGGCCTTTTTCCAAGTGGTACGTGGAATTGTATCCCGAGTACAGATCATACTACCGTCCATTCAGATTCGGCATTGAAATTTATGTCTGGGTTTCCATCCTATATACCGCTAGAAATAATGCCCATATGCTATCATGACATGGGTACACCAATGATAATAGATCGAGCCAAGACAAGGATAGATGATGCAATCAATAGATGAAAGACACGGCAAATATCGTGGTAAAGGTAGCCTTTTAGGCTTTTCTTCCCCCAAATGGAGAACCTTTTAGTCCAACACCATAAGCCCATTGCGCTTTTTATTACAATGCGTACAAGGATAAAGACAACAATATCAGACTTCGTATACCCGATTGAACACATCTTACATTCAACCGAATATACATCAACCGGCGCGGCAAAGCATCGTGGTAAAGGATTTTAACCCCTCAGAATATGAGACCTTTAATCCAACTTACTAAGCCCATGACCTCGATCACATAATGCATATAAAAATAAAGACAATAATATCGACTTCGTATACCCGATTGAACACATCTTACATTCAACCGAATATACATCAATCGGTGCGACAAAGCATCGTGATAAAGGGTTTTAACCCCTCAAAATAGGGGACCTTTAATCCAACTTACTAAGCCCATGCGCTCGATCACATCATGCATATAAAAATAAAGACAATAATATCGGCTTCGTATACCCGATTGAACACATCTTACATTCAACCGAATATACATCAATCGGCGTGGTAAAGCATCATGGTAAAGGGTTTTAACCCCTCAAAATAGGGGACCTTTAATCCAACTTACTAAGCCCATGTGCTCGATCAAATCATACATATAAAAAATAAAGACAATAGCATCAGACTTCGTATACCCGATTGAACACATCTTACATTCAACCGAATATACATCAATCGGCGCGGCAAAGCATCATGGTAAAGGATTTTAACCCCTCAAAATAGGGGACCTTTAATCCAACTTACTAAGCCCATGCGCTCGATCACATCATTACATAAAAAAATAACATGGGAAATCAAGTAGCGAATAATAAATAAATCAAAACAACATAAAACGAAATATGCGCCGTTTACTCAAGTGGTACGTAGAGTTGTATCCCGAGTACAGATCATACTACCGTCCATTTAGAATCGGCTACGAAATTTATGTCTGGGTTTCCATCATATATACCACAAGAGGCGACATATTTTTCGTTTTACTCAAGGGCCACAACATACATCATTCCATAATACATCCATTCAAGGGCCACAACATGCATCACTCCATAATAATCATGCAAACGAAACTCAATAAATAATAAAAATATAACTGAAAACGGATGTGAAAAATACCCTCAGGTCTAACCTTTTTTTGTCGACTTTCGGACTTGCGTTTCACGGAGATTGGAAGGGTTAAAGCTCCTCAACTTTTCTGGTTCACTGGTTTGCATTTTACCTCGCTGTTTCGCTGCTCAAGCTACTATTTTGACTCCATTTTTCTGTTGTTTTGCTGCCGTATTTCAGGTGTGTTAAGGCTACTGTTTTGGGTGTTTCGGGGTGCAATATTGGGTAGTTTCAGGGATTGTTTTAGGCAGCTTCGGGGTGCAGTTTTGGGCATTTTGGGGACTGTTTTGGCTAGTTGTTTGTATAGTTCAGAGGCTGTGAGTGACTTGGGCTGAAGGCAGGGGCGTGAGGTTCTTTTGCTGAAGGGTTTATGTGGCTGTTGGCTTGGTGTTGGCTCCTGTGTGTGGGCTGTGAATAGAGCAGTTTAAAGCGTGAAGAAAGTCATGTGAAGGAGGGTGCCTACATGAGTTGTGAAGGGTTGTTGCTTTGTTCACGTGAGGCAGTGAGCAGGTCGTCTAGGTGGAGGCTGTTTGTAAGGGTGTTTGTTGGCTAGTTCATGGGGCTGTGTGGCTTTGTGGCTACCGAGGGCTGGTGAACTGTTGATATTTGTGGCTGCCGAGGGTTGGTAAAGTGTTGATGCGTGTAGTGGCTGTGTTTGTTTTTTTTGCCGATTGATTGTTGTGGGCTGTAGGGTATGTGGCGAGAGGAGGGTTTGTTTCAGGGTGTTTGATTTGTGAGAGATATGTTTATTTGTTGCTTCTTTTTTTTGTTGGGTTTTTCCGTGTGAGGGAGATGAGGTCTTAGGGGTGAGAAAAATGCTTCTTTTATAGACAAAGGTTAGGCTTGACAAGGAAAGGGATTTGGCTAATTAAAAAGGGATATGATTTAGTTTCAAGTAAGGTAAATACAAGATTGAGGGGGGGAAAATTTAGGCTTGATTAGGAAGTTAGTATATTTAGTTTGTGTTGATTAGGCATACAATATTTTAAGTTAGGAATAATATATTTTTAATTAGGAATAATATTTGATTGATTGATTTTAACTTGGTATGATTATATTTTATGTTTTTTTTTTTTTATATTTGGTATATGACTTAATTAATATTTAATTTAATTTGGTATATGTTTTAATATTTTATTTAGTTTGGTATATTATTTAATTAATATTTAATTCAATTGTGTTGTATTTTGAGGGCCTTGGACGTGTGGGCCAAGTGTGGTGGGCTAGGTGTTGTGTTGGTTTGGTGAGTGGGTTTGGGCCAAGGTTAAATGGTTCTGGGTTTTTTTTTAGGCCAAAAGTGCTTTAAAATGGAGGTCCAACGAGCGAGCTTGGAGCTAAACATGTGGATAAAATTTAACGAAATGCCAATTCCCTTCCGACAACCGTTTCCCGCAATTTCCTCGACTAAAAAGGTAGTGCCTCCAAATGAGTCTCATCATAGAGACTCACATGCAAAAATGCAATGCCTACAACAAGTCTCCCAAGAATCATGGTTCATTGGGATAAATCATCAGACCAAGTCCGATATACGATATGTACTGGTATCAGTGGATTTTACTAACCAACCCGTGTAAGTAAATCTTGACCAGGAACTTAATTTAAGGATATACAACTTATACTGACACTTCCCAATGTCAATTACAAACTATGTTGTAACTGCGCACTACGTTGTAAATCCTGGAATCTTTGTCTAATATATATACATATCACTAAACCAGATTTAGTTTCAATCTAATCAAAATTAGATCGAATACGTATATAAAAGACAAGAGGTGCTACCATTTAAATTAGTATTATTATGGCAAAATGTATTGCTCGTATTCATGAATCGAACATAAATATGATCCGGATTGGCGCTCAGAGCACCAACCCTAACATATTTAATTTCTAATTATTTAATTATTTAACAATTAAATAACTAAATAATTAATTCAATATCTATATATGTATTTTTATTTACATTAAATAAAAAATACATATATTAATGACATGTGTCAAAATATGATTTGACAATTAATTAATATATATCAAATCAATTTTTGTATCAAATAAAAATACATATTAATTATTGATTGACCAAAATCCCCTAATGCATGTATTTGCATTTAACCGTTTAAAGTTATATGAATAATCTGTATTATTCATAACGCGTTGCCCAAGTGCTCAATGAGTACACTTTATATTGTGGGACTCTCTAAATTTAGGTTTATCCATCACGAAATCAAATTTCATGTCTATAATTCACCCACTCGTAAATTATGATGACCACATATAATCTCGCTAAACTATGCAAGTCGAGATCACTGTATACGTAAAATCCCTCCGTCACATGCTATCAATATTATACCGGGGATATAGATAGGTACGTCAAATATCTAAGGTATAATATAGTCGACTTTCAAATTTATGATATCTAAATAATACTCGGAACTCACTTCAGGAGTATACTACGACCATAGATTTACTAGATCGCATACATGTTCAAGATACATATGGCCTGTACACATGACTGACGGATTTTATCTGATACTCACAGGATATCATGAACATCAGTCCACACCCAACAAGCCGACGGAGGTTTGATCTAAATAGATCGGTGACATTACTACCATCAAAGTATGAAGGATGTCTCATATATCCATAGTGGTATCGCAAGTCGAAGGACCATTATGATACTCGACTCTAGAATATTCCTATTGACGTTGGTGTACCATCTATTTGGAATATCCCAACATCATGTAAGTCGTTTAGTGTTTATCAAATAAATACATGCACGTCTATACGAGTCTCCCAAGACTCATAGTTTATTGGGATAAACCATCTGACCAAGTCTCGATATACGACATGTAATGATCTCAGCGGATTTTACTAGCCGACCCGTGTCAGTAAATCTTGACCAGGAACTTTATTTGAGAATATACAACTTATAGTGGCACTTCCCAATGTCAATTACAAACTATGTTGTAACTGCGCACTACGTTGTAAACCATTAGGTCTTTGTCTAATATATATATATCATGACATCAGATTTAGTTTCAATCTAATCTTTAGTAGATCGAATACGTATATAAGAACAAGAGGTGCTACCATTAATTTAGTAATATTATGGAAAAATGAATGGTTCGTATTTAAGAATCAGACATAAATACAATCCGGATTGACACTCCGAGCACCAACTCTAACAAAATATTATCTCCCTCTACCACAACGCATTCTTCCTTGACGACATGTGCGAGGTTCAATGTTGTTAGATAAAATAATATTTTCTGTTGCCATCGTTTGAAATCCAGTCATTTAAACTTGTCTGGTTTCTCAAAATGAGGCTTCACAACATTCGTAAATTGTTCCATGGGAATTTCTGCTATAAATTGTTAAATAACAATCAACGAATGTAATAATATTTATTTAAACATAAACTTATATATAAAATTACAAATTGTAAGGATTGTGGCTAGCGTATTAGGCTATATGCTATAGCAGAAATTCAACCATACTCTTGTGCTTGTAGTTCGTTGAACGTCTGCCACCAGGATACAACAATCTGCAAGTCGAAAATCTGCACTGGATGTTTCGACCCCTTCGAATATACTAGATGTTTGATTTTTCATTTTCAAGGATCAGTAAGTTGGTATATGGAAAAATTCTATCTTTTTCATGTGTGTATTCTTTGTTCTACTTATTCCATTTTATATAGAAAAAATAGAAAGTAGTTATTGCCAATGTTTTTCATAATGACAATTAATTTTTAAGAGATGTGTTGATCAGACACATACCTTATGATTAACTGAAAATATAAATAAAAAAATGTTTTATTAAAATAATCCATTTAATGAATCACAATAGCCCAATAGCCCCAAGGCCCAAGGCCCATCTTTTGATTAAATAATAATTAATTAAATATATTAATTAATTCTAATGCCATGCCTACCAACCACACACATCCAAACCCAAGCCCAAGTCCAAGCATTACTTTTTCCAATTTAATATAAGTGTCTAAATGCCAAAGGATATTGTCTTCTTGGGCTTTCTTGAGAGAAGGATGTTATTGATTTCATTTGCATCAAAATCCAGAAAAAGTTGTTTCACTAACTCTTCATACCATTTATTTCTAGAATTGTGTAGCCCGAAAACAATAGCATCAACAAACAGTGTTTGTGTCTTTATTGGTTTCAAAGTATTTGGTCGTGGAATCCAATTGTCTTGGTAAATTAGGACATTCTTCCATTACCAATCCACCATTTAGCACCATTTAGCATTACTGGCCTCCCCCCACACAGTACTTCTCCAAACAAAAATGGTATTGAACCAATTTGGCTTCTATGAAACTTGAATTTTTATAGTATATGGCTTTGAGAATTTTTTTCCACCAAAGATTATGGGTCTTGCATCAACGCCACCCTTGTTTAGCCACCAAGGCTTGGTTGAAACTAGATAAATCTCTAAATCCCATACCCCCTCTAATCTTAGCATGACACTTCTTCTCCCATTTAGCCCAATGAATGCTCTTTTTCTCTTTATTTGATCCCCAATTGAAACCATCAATTGCACTTTGGATTCCATCTCATACACTTCGAGGTAGCTCGATAACGCTCATGGCGTAAGCAAGAACTGCCCGAGCCACAACTTTTACAAGGATGTTTTTGCCACTATTGGAGAAGAGTTTACTTTGCCAACTAGATATCTTATTCATAACTCTAAGTTCTACCTCATTAAAAAAACTGGTCTTATTTCTCCCCATCATTGAGGGAAGCCCCAAAAATTTATCCTCTGGAGACCACCTTATTAAAGAACAATCAACGAATGCAATATTATTTATTGAAACATAAACTTATATACAAAATTACAAATTTTAAAGATTGAGACAAGCGTATTAGGCTATGTCCTATAACAGAAATTCGCCCATACTTTTGTGCTTGTAGTTCGTTGGATGTCTGCCACCAGGATACAACAATCTGCAAGTCGAAAATCTGCACTGGATGTCTCGACCCCTTACGAATCTACTGGATGTTTGATTTTTCATTTTCAAGGATCAGTAAGTTGGTATATATATATATATATATAATAGTTACTGCCAACGTTTTTCATAATGAAAGTTAATTTTTAAGAGATGTGTTGATCAGAAACATATCTTATGATCAACTGAAAATATAAATAAAAAATATTTTATTAAAATAAGGCATTTAATGCATCACAAGAGCCCTAAGGTCGAAGGCTAATCTTTTGATTAATTAATATTTATTAAATATATTAATTAATTATAATGTCATGCCTACCAACCACACACATCCAAACCCAAGCCCAAGCCCAAGCCCAAGCCTTACTTTTTCCAATTTAATATAAGTGTCCAGAGAACACTTATAAACATTTCTTGTCCCATTTTTTTTTAGATGTGTGACTACTCCCTCTATTTGCTATACAAACTCTTACACACCTGAAGTTGGAATATATCCTTGATTGTAGTCACTTGTTCTGATCTTGTTTTGCTATTGAAGAACATGGAGCTTTTCTCCATATTGAACACCTGCACGGAAGGCCTTGAGTAATTCTCAAAGTTGTCTTTTTATTTTAAATTTATGCACTCATCCTCTGAAGCTCTCGTGAAAATGAGGTTGTCATCAGCAAACAGCAAGTGTGAGATGGAGAGATGTCTGTTGAATCTTAAATCTTGAATCCTCTTTTTCTTCTCTGCTTGTACCATCATTTGGGAAAAGACTTATGTACATAAGATAAATTAATATGCATGGCAATAGAGGGCACTCCCGTCTAAGACCTCTCTGTGGGATGATCAAGTCTTTTGCTATGTCATTAATGAGAATAGAGAAACTTGATAAAGTAATACAACCTATTACAAGTTTAATCCACTTCGTTGAGAATACCATCTTAACTCTCTCTAAGAAAATCCACTTAACTCTATCGTATACTTTACTAATATCTAGTTTTAAAGCCACTAATCCAGATTTCTTTCACTTGGTAATTATGATTTTATGAAGTCATTCGTAGCCAACAATAATATTATCTGTGATGAGTCTACTAGGTATAAAAGCACTCTGGTTTGGGGATATGATATGCTTGAGGACATGTTTTAGCCTATTAGTTATGGTTTTGGTCACAATTATGTACACAACGTTATAGAGGTTAATGGTCTAAATTCAGTAACTTTCCCAGGCTTAGTCACCTTAGGGATTTGAGCTATATAAGTATATGATTCAAGGGAGAGATATTACCTTCACCATTGAGAATGCGAATGCAAGTTTTGGAGACTCCTGACCTATTGATCCCTAGTGTTTCTGAAAAAATACAGCAAGCAGTCATAACAAATTCTTATTATATATATTTATGTCCTGTTACATGTCACTAGATTAAATATGAATTTATTTATATGTTTGATTGAATTGGAAGAAGCATAATAGCTTTGGATTTATAGGAAAAATCACATAAGTTAATTAACTAAAATATTAATTGTCTGAAAATTATATTATATTATTTATAATAATTAAGCACGATGAATTAAATAAATTTGGCATAAAATTTTACTCAATTTCTTGGAAAGTGAAAGTTTTTGTTTGCTTTTTCTATGGGTATTATTGACGACGAAAAAAAAAAGAAAAAAAAAATTCAATCAAAAGAAAAGGGAAGAGAACCTGACAACCAATCAAACCAACTTGGCACATGAGCACGTGGGAACGGACCCACCTGGTTCCCTTGTACGGCTAGCAAATACATGATGAAAATTGATCATCCACGCCTCACCCTGCCAGCACCTGTCTCCTTGTTCATTTACCACAATATCCCTATCAATCCCTATCAATATATAAAAGGATTCATTGAATTATTATATACAGTACAAAATTTATATATTTATATAAATTAATTTAAAAATAATTTAAAAATAATTATATATTAATTATAACTCTATTTATCATTTTATTAATTATTTTTTTTATTTTATAATTTTTTGATTTTTGTTAATAAATATTACAGATTTCGTATTTATTCATTTATTTTTTTGATTCATTTTAAATTTACTTAATACTACTTATGTATTAAAAAATATAATTTAACCAAATAAAATAAATTTATAAAATAAATTTTTTGATAGTCTATTTGTTTAATAAATCAAATATATTTATTACAAAAAACTTTTAAAAAAATTATTTTATTAAAAGTTGTCTTAATTCTGATTTTATATATCTTTATTAAAAGTTGTTTGTCCTATTTAATTTCGTAAATCAGTATCCATATCTACTTTTATTTTTTTAAAATATTTTATTAAAAGTTGTGTTGATTCTGATTCTGATTTTATATTTTCTTTATTAAAAGTTGTTTGTCTTATTTAATTTCGTAAATCAGTATCAATATCTACTTTTACTTTTTTTTTTCTAAATTATTTTTTATTAAAAGTTGTGTTGATTCTGATTCTGATTCTGATTTTATATATTATTTATTAAAAGTTGTTTGTCTTATTTAATTTCGTAAATCAGTATACATATATACTTTTATTTTTTTAAAAAAATATTTTAATAAAAGTTGTGTTAATTCTGATTCTAATTTTATATTTTCTTTATTAAAAGTTGTTTGTCTTATTTAATTTCGTAAATCAGTATACATATCTACTTTTACTTTTTTCTTTAAAAAAAAAATATTAAAAGTTGTGTTAATTCTGATTTTGATTTTATATTTTCTTTATTAACAGTTGTTTGCCTTATTTAATTTCGTAAATCAGTATCCATATCTACTTTTACTTTATTAAAAGTTATTTATTTTATTTGTGTTTTCTTCTTATATAAAAAGGTAGTTTGTAAGTTTGAAGGTAAGATCATTTGAGCCTCTCTCATCTCATTTTCACATTCCCCTTCAAAATATCATTCTCTCTTCTTAAAATAAAGTTATCATCTTCGGAAAACATTATGGATAACTGTAACTTGGTGATGAGAACCTGCCTGTAGCGGAGCCAGACAAACCCACACAAGATTGAAATCGTTCCCAAGAAATACCAAGACAGTTCGGATAAAAACTCTAAACCTCTGAAGAACAAGCAACAGAAACCTAGATTGCTAATAGAGGCGCCACAAAGGGTTAACACTCCTTTGATAAGCCAAAACCAGTGAGAACAAATTGAGGATCTCAATGCTCACGAATTGATAAAATATTTTATTGAAAAGAGAGTTGTAAAACATAACCAAAGAGTTAGCCTTTTATAAGGAGGCTACGATCAATACCCTAACCCACAAGGATAAAACGAAACTACCCACACACCAACATGCGTGTATCCTAAAACTAAGCTAAGCTATCCCCACGTGCAAACCCTTGCACGCTTAACCTAATTCCCAAACTTAAAATAATAATGTAAAGAAAACAGTCAAACGTGAGTAACGGGCCGAAATAAAACAAAAGTCAAGCCCTAAATAAAAGAATAACAAATGCCAAATAATTATAATAGGCCTAAGTAACTCGTTGCTTTGCGGCCTGAATAAGATTCACCATCTTGGGTTCGTCCAGCGTCAAGCCCATACTCAATGAAGTAGAAGTACGGGAATAGTCAGATACCATCTTCTGTATGAATCCATGCATAGCTTCCTGGATCTTCTTAGCTGACCGGCGTAAACACACACGTATAACCCAAGCGCACGTATCGTTCAAGTAGTATAAAAATATCGATCCCACGAGGACTTAATATCTAATCTATTAATTTTATGAGGTCAAATGATTACTAGTATCTAACAGGTTGTTTGATTGATTTGAAATGGTGACGATTCTAAATTTAAAAACAAGTAAATAAAATTGTTCGAAAGTAGGTTTTAAGAAAATTCAATATTAAAAACTATCTAGGGTTGTGATTTCTTCTAATATCATTTTAAAGATGAAGTGGTTATCTTAAAGTTGGGTAATATATTGATTTATAACCTGGAACACTAAATTATGTGTAAGCCTCTGTCGATGGTCAGACACAAATACCCAGTTTAACCCAATTGAACCATATGTCTATGTCAACCAAATTATCTGGATTCATTAAGTTTAAGTTCCAATTATGGCTACCCCCGCCCGACATGTATATGTCTATCCTGTAACGAAATCTATTAAAGGGTTATCTATCCTCAAGGAAGATCGTGGACTATTGAGTCTAAGGTCTTAAACTTAAAATCCTTATGTCTAGTTCATTTTAAGTTTCCCAGTTCAATTTTATTAATGGCCAGTTAATGAAAAAGCATTAAGATTAAGACTCAATAAATAAATCTTTATATTACCCAAGCTATAATCTAACCCCTTATAAACCGGTGATATTGGATTTCATCACAACCCCAGATAACTGGATTAGTTACGACACATAATTACGGGTAGTAAAAATTTAAATAAAATAAAAGACATAAAGTAAAATAGTGAAAATTAAATACTGAAAAGTAATTGCTGAAAAGTAAAAAAAGTAAAAGTAAAAGTAAAAGTAAAAAGTATAAGTAAAAAAAATAAAAGTAAATTGCTGAAAAGTAAATTACTGAAATTAAATAAAGTAAAAGTACAATAAAAGAAAATGCTGGGGTTAGAGGATCAACTTTTATTACTACTATTTTAGATATCTCCCTTAATATAATATAATAACTTTACGTGATAATTACCAACCAGCCATAAAAACGGTATCCTGATTAAGTCAAATTAATAATTAATTACCAACCGACCAACCAGGCGGTATCCATTCTTAGTCAGGTTAAAACCAATTTATAATTAATTACCAACCGGCCAATATAGTGGTATCCTCATTAAGTCAAGTTTTAAATAGTTTATATATTATAATTAAGGGAGATTAATCTAAACAGCAATAATAAAAGCTTTACCTTTCACCCAAGCAAAGGGAAATACCTCCTCATTGCTTGAAAAATAAAAACTGCAAAAGTAAAGAAAGGAAGGATTGTGCGTGTGTAAATTGCAGAAAGTAAAAACTGAAAAATAAAGAAAAGAAAGTGCGAAAGCGGAAATTAATTACTGAAAGCTATAAATAAATAAACAAGATACAATCTTCTTATTTATTCTTTAGGAATTTCAAAGAAGAAAGTATCATTTTACAAATGAATGGCTTGGTATTTATAGGCAAATTTTGCCTCCATCAAATCATCCATCAAATTCTCCACCAAATCCATTATTATTGGTCCACTAATTACTCCACCAAATCCATTATTAATTGCTCCACTAATTGCTTATCATGTTTGGTGATGATTGATAATTTTATTATTATTTATTAATTTATTTTTTTGCTTTGAAAATGATTGAAAATGACTTTAGTAATTACACACAACACACTTCTGGATGGTTCATCAATTTCGATCATGAAATCTTCAGAATTCGAAAATATTTTGTCTTTCAAAGTTGTAGATCTTTGAGTCTTCGTTAATCTGGAACTTGAATCAGCTCAATCTGATATCAGAGTGAAACGTTATGCCCAAAATACGAAAGATGCGTAAAACTGGAATTTCCAAAATTGCACTTCGTCAAAAACGCCCTTTCAAGTTTCCAATCTCCAAAATTAAAATATCAAGTCCAATAATTACCCTTATTTGACCCATATTTCATCCTAAATGATTTCATTGAGACCCGATATTATTTTATCTGCAAAATAAAATAAAACACATCAAAACGTTCATCAAACCCGAGAAACTAAACAAAATATTAAGTTAAAGGGGCGGTAAATATTGATATATTTTCCGCTCATCATTAGCTCGAGACCTCATGATTAGACCTTTTGGAACTTGTACTGTGGCGGTCCGTCCATCATAGGCTGCATCCTAGGCGGCTTCATCATGGCCTCATCATTCCCCCTCTCCTCGAAAGGATTCGACCTCGAATCTGCATCAGGTTGGACAATTATGACCCATAGCGTCACTATTTGTAAAAGACATTGTGATTTTTTACAAATTAACTATGTGACAAAGGAAATTGCTATTTTACCATTTTTTAATTAGATTACTTGAATACATATAAATGATAAAAGTCCTTATAATTAGTTTCCGGATTAATAAGATATGAGACAGTATCAATCCACAAAAGGTTTAATCATTAAATATCCATAGTCGTTGTATTATCGAGACTGGACATCGATAATGCAGAAATGACTAGTATTGCACTTGTGCGTGTTATGAAAGCGTAACAGCATAGTTATCATATATTTAAGTATTGGATACTTATGCAAGTGTGATAGGAGGTTGTGTATGCCGATGGTACGGAAACAGCTTCGCTCTGGATAGACCCCTCAAAATCTCATTGGTAGTATGACTATGTGTCTATAGGAATCCGAATCAGGGTAGGTGTATTTGGTCTTAACCTAAGACTTGCATCGCTAATACTTGCGACAATCAATACGCTTTGGTTTTGGTCGTACGGGGCTTTAACAGGTTCTGTGTACGCCTCTTCTGGGTTTATTGAGAATCGTAGTGTATTGGGTGTGATGTCAAGATGGAAGTATCACTTCAGTCATGTAACATCCCGCTTAAGCCAGGATGCTACCGGCAGGAGACAGGCTAATCCGGACTCCTTAAGCCTCTGAATCTGATGAAATTTCGGCATAACCTTTACTAAAAGTCATGCAACCTGGATCAAAGTCCAGCGCCTCAATACAACCTATAGGGCCCAACACATATCATATCACTAAAATAAATAACTCAAGACACAATACAACTGGGCTCCATGCCCAAAAATGCGTATAAATAAAAACTTTTACAAACTTTAAACTTATACAACTAAACTTATAAACAACTTGACTCTTATACTCCCAAGACCTGGTGACTGGCTGACTGCAACGCTGCTATCCGGCTTCTCAAGCTTTGGTGTCTGTGGTCGACCGATCAGGTCACCAATCTGCAAAACTCAAACACTGTAGTGATGTGAGTCATAAGACTCAGTAAGTAACTATGCTCATTCCTTGAGCATCAAACACAAGCAAGGTCTGAATTCCATTTTATATAATCTGAACTTTTTGTGATTATGTACTTATATCACAGTCTGATTTATTTTTCTGATTCCTTATCCATTTATAAACACATTACTAGTTACTAGTCTCTCTAACTATTCATACGTGAATTTTAAGCTCTGTTTCTTATTTACGATCAACATCCATATTATACTTATTAAGTTCCCATATCTCTAATCATCAAAATAAATTCCATTACGATTCTGCTGCACTATTCTGTCATCTTATTACTTACCTACTTACTTTTTGCTATTCTAGATTGGTTACTTATCATACTTATCTTTCTTTTATTTCTTTGAAATATCATCAAATCGGATTATAAAATAATCTTTCTATTATACCTTTATCATATAATCTTCATTCATGAATACATGTATAAATGTAATTCATAATATCAGTAATATTTACCAAAGGTTTCATCTCTGTAAACATATAACTTATACAAACATCAATCAAGAGTGTACTAATGCTATCATGCATCATGTCACTTATATGCAATTCATGTGGATCCTAGAATATATATAGTCAATATGCATAATTTATGAATTATACTTTACTTTATCATGACATGCTTTAATAAAATACCTTTTGAAAACCTTTTTCGGAAGAAAATGTTTTCTAAAAACTATTTTCTGAAACTCTTTATAAAGTCTTTCTTTTCTGAAATGCTGTTTTCTAAAAACTGTTCATCTGGAAACCGTTTCTGAAAACTGAAGTCTCTATCTGAAATCTGTATTTCTGAAAACTGATTACTGAAATTTAACTTTTGAAAATTACATACTGAAGATCTGAAAACTCTATAATGAAAATCTGAAAACTGTGTACTGAAAGTCTGAAATCTGAAAACTGCTCTACGTCCAGGACCATAACTCAACTGGACGTCTCTCTGCACCCAGGATCATAACTCAACTGGGTGTACTCGATGCCCAGGACCATAACTCAACTGGGCATCTCTGAAAATCAGGATTTCAGGACCCTGTAGCCCCTAGTCCTGCTCGAGGATTTGAGAGCGTCCCCTCAGTCCTCCACATGTGCACATGAGTCTATATCCGTAATTTCCAAATTACCCGTCAATTCCGTACTGTATCTCAAGTTACATACTGGGGTGAGTTTTTACCTCATGCCCCGAAAAACATAAAATCATACTTGAATCTCAAAACTGTAAAAAACATTTTCTGAAATACATTTCTTTCAAAAGCATTTGAAAACTGTCCTTTAAAACTCTTTGATTTTCAAAATCATTCTTAGCTTTAACTCAACTTCTGAAAATCATAATAAATAAATATGCATATGCATTTTTTATACTATCATATATGTACATGCATTCATTCGTGCATATCTATAATTAATAGCATGCGAACACTATGCTTTTTATACTTTCATCTTATGTAATATATGCTTAAATATCACCAAAATACTGTGCATATACCATACAGGCTCACACGCATATTCATATCCATCTACATATTTAACCTCTTACACTTGTTATTTCATATATATACAAGTAAAATCAACCACACACACCTTATCAAGAAATAAATTCACATATCATACTTCTCAATACATTTCTTTACACGCAGTTTCATCCAGGTTTTCCAATAGCCATCTGTCATATATCAATATTTATATAACACCCAACTTTACTTGTATGAATATCTGTATGTTAATTCATCATCACATTCTTCTTAAACATCAAAACTATATTCATACTTAATCACACGCACACATACTTATTAATATTCATACCTTACCTCCTCATACGGCAATACATATCAACAAACTTATATTACCTCTTTATCTACTATTCATTTTACATCATAACCTATAATAAACACACACTACTTGTTCTTTTACTCACATGATCGATCACATAGATTTACTTGGCCATAACACAACTCCAAATTTATACATAACTAATTTAGATAACTTATTTTAACGTTATTTGTTATATACAACTACAACGTTTATTTATTACCTCTTGATTTCGTCTTCCTATCTTTTCTTTTCTTGGTATTCCATTATTTCATAGTATTTCTATAACTACATCCAACTTCAAAACAAACAAATCCTAATACTATTGTTCTACTGTCATCACTATTACCGCCACTTCTGCTCCCGCCATTACCACTACATTTCTACCCACTACTGTAAATAATTTAAAAAAAAAAAAAAGTGTATATATATATATATGGCCCACGTGTGTGTTAATAATACAAATATATAATACACGTTCTTGTTTTTTCTAGAATAATTCCATGTGTGTGTATAATATATACATATATAATAAATATAGGTGTAGAAATTTCGAGGGTGTGTGTATTTAAATATCTATATATAATTAATAAATGTATATATATTGTCACCAAATAATTGGTACATGTGTAAGCATAAAAAAATATCTAGAATTATCTATACCAATATGGTTAATTCCAAATTAACCCCTCAAGCTTCATCTAATATAAATTTTATAATTAATCTTATGAAAAGTTCCCTTTTAACACAGTAATAAACTTCTTGTTCGGACACGGCTTCAGGCACGAAAAAAAAAATTCACACAACACCTAAAATAACCCGGGATGTTACAAGTCATATGGAGATGATGATCACGCAGGGATACAGAACTAGTACTCTATTATGTTACAACTATCGGGATAATATGACAAGTGTTCTATTATGTTACAACTATCGGGATAATATGACAAGGTCATGATTATCCGATTAAAGAGACTAGTTTCTTGTGATCTGATATATGCTTCGTACGGGGCAGACATTATTCCAGCCTCAGGCCTTGCATGTAACATCCTATACTGGATCGTAATACGCAATACTACGTATACTACGCCTGACAAAGATTATATATTCCTTAAAGAATATTTTTGGAGAATTGGGTAGGCACGACGCTTTGCTAGAAGCCAACCATGTCTTGTAAATTGGTAAGAACGTGATACGAGGTACGCACGTATTCGGATAGTTCGACGACCAGATTTACTGCCAACATATCCAGGGATCTCATGGGTCACTTCCCGAAGATTCACCGATGACGTTTGACTCCAACATAATTAATCTGTGATTAATTAGAAGAGAGAGAGAAAATTAATATGTGATTAATTACGACGAGAATTTATCTGGGATAAAATTCGAATAGAAGAGAGATAACGATTAATTTGGAATTAATTGATAAAATAATATATTCGATATATGAAATGAAATTAGATTTCTAAGCGGAATTAAAATTATATTTTAATTCGGGAAAAGGAATTAATTTAGAATTAATTTGTAAGCGACTTACGTAATAATTTTGCGAGGCATTATTTTTTAATTAAATTTGATTTAATTAAGTCGCAACGAAAAATTTGTTAATTCGGAATTAACGAACCCGAGTCCGGAATGTGTTTGCGGGCCCACTCGGATTTTGAATTAAATTTGTTGTTCGCTATTTACTGTTTCTGGTTCGCTTTTTGCTATTTATGGTTCGCTGTTTGCTGTTTCTGGTTCTCTGTTTTGCTGTTTCTGGTTGCTATTTTACTATTTTCTGTTTGCTTTTGGGCAATTTTTGGGGCTGTTTTCCATTTTTTGGGTTGCTTGTCGTTGTTTTCTTGTTTTTTGGTTGATGTTTTTTGTTATTTTTTGCACTATTTTTTTGTTGTTTTTGGCACGGTTTTTGGGTTGTTTTTGGCACTTGTTTTTTTGTGGTTTTTTGCACGATTTTTGGGTTGTTTTTGGCACGATTTTTGGGTTATTTTTTGCACTGTTTTTCGGTGGTTTGCTGGTTGTCTTCTCTCTCGGTTTTTTGTTGTTTTCATTCGGTGTTTTGTTGTTTTTTTCTGAATTTTTTTTTTCACACTGCTTCTTCTTGTTTCGGTCCTAGGGTTCTCTTGTTGTTTTCCGTCCAAGCTGTTAGACATTATGTCCCATAGCGTCACTGTTTGTAAATGATATTGTATTATTGTACAAAATTAACTATGTGATAATGAAATTGCCTTTTGCCGTTTTGTAATATTATTTACTTTGATATATAAATGGCGAAAGTCCATATGATTAATACCAGATTGAGATGATATGAGACAGTATCAATCCATAAAGGTTTAATCATTAAATATCCCTAGTCGGAGTATTATCGAGATCGGACATCGATAATGCGGAATAGACTAGTATTGCGCTTGTGCACGTTGAGAGGGCACAACGGCATAGTTCTCATATATTTAAGTATTGGATACTTATGCAAGTGCGATAGGAGGTTGTGTTTTACCGATGGTACGGAAAACAGCTTCGCTCTGGATAGACCCCGCGGAATCCCATTGGTAGTATGTCTGCGTGTCTATGGGAGGCCGCATCAGGGTAGGTGTATATGGTCTTAACCTGAGACTTACATCGCTAGTACTTGCGACAATCGGTAAACTTTGGTTTTGGTGGTTGGGGACCTTAACCGGTTCTGTGTACACCTCTTCTGGGTTTATCGAGAATCGTAGTGTACTGGATGTGATGTCGAGATGGGAGTATCACTTCAGACATATGGAGGTGATGATCACGCAGGACACAGAACTAGTACTCTATAAAAGGTTGCAACCGTCGGGACAATATGACCAGGTCAGGATTGTCCGATTTAAAGAGACTAGTCGCTTGATGTCCGATATAGTTTCGTACGGGGCAGACACATTTCCAGCCCCAGGCCTAACATGTGATCGTCCGATACTGGATCGATGTACGCAATACTACGGTATACTACGCTTGATATAGATCTAATATTCCAGTAAGAATATTTCTGGAGAATTGGGTAGGCATGGCGCTTTGCTAGAAGCCAACCTTGTCTTGTGAATCGGTAAGAACGTAGTACGAGGTACGTACGTATTCGGATTATCCGACGACCGTATTTACTGCCAACATATCCGGAGATCTCTTGGGTCGCTTCCTGAAGATTCACCTATGATATTTGATTCGGACTTAATTAATCTTGGATTAATTGCGGAGAAACTTTATCTTGGATAAAGTGCCTTATTTAGAGAGAGAACGATTAATTTAGAATTAATCGATAAAATTATTATATTCGATATAATAATCGAAATTCGATTTCGACGCGAAATTAAAATTAGATTTTAATTCGGGCAAACGAGTTAATTTAGAATTAATTCGTTAGCGACGTAAATAATAATTTCGCTAGGCGCAATTATTTATTTAAATTCGATTTAATTAACGTCGCGACGTAAGTTCGGTATTTCGGAAATATCGAACCCGAACGCGTGAGTGCACGTGGGCCCACTTTCATTTGGAAACGTGTGGGGCCCACATGACACATGTCATTATATGCATTATTTAATTGTTAATACATTGCATGGTGATAGTGTACAATACACTCAATGGTTTTGCATGGAGTTTGAGTGTTTGACACTCTAAGCCATTGCATGATTTGTGTCATAAGTTTATTATTAATTTAATAAATATTATGGCATAAATATAAATTGATTTTTGTAACAAAGATCAATATACAACTCTCCTCTCTCTCTCACAATGCCGTGACTTCCATTAGGGCAAAGAAGATTTGATTTTCTTTTCTCCATTTGCTAGCACATTGAAGGATCAAAGGAGGTGATAGGGAAACCATCAAAGAGCTTGGAATACACAAAGCTTGGAGCTTCAACTCTTCTTCCTCCCTTGGCCGAAACTTGAAGCTTGGAGATTCAAAGATTTTCTTCATCACTTCTCATCACAAAAGCTTTGTAAGTATGATTCCGCCATACTTCATCTTTTAATATATATTCATTGTTGTATTTTATATGCTTAATCTTTCCTTGGGACATATAATAGAAACCTACACAAGCCTCCTCACTTTGATGATTTGGTCCCCTTTTTTATAATGATTTGAAGGGATCTCCAAATAGGGAAACAAATCATGGAAATTTGGGAGATATATTATCAATTTATTTTAGGAATAAAATCTCATGAATTTGGGGATGAGGATATCTCAAATCTTGTTGAATTGGTAAGGATGAGATCTGAAATCTCATTAAATTGGAAAGTGTTGATGAGGGGATTTGGACATGTGGATGGATTGTATGGGTTCATGGGCCGATTGCATGGTGGGTCATGGGCCATATGGATGGACTGCATGGGAGGTCCGAAGCTAAGGTTTGAAACAGCGGCTGACTGAGCGAATCTGAGGCTGACTAGTGAGTCTGAATCTGATGAGGGGCTAATTTTAGAGGTTTTCTTTCCTTCCGGCATTCGTTTTTTGCAACTTCCGCAACTTTTCAGGTAGTGCCTCCATATGAGGTTCATCATCGGGCTCATGCAAAAAATGCAATGACTACATGAATCATCCTTTACGAAAGATGAATATTATACATAAGACACACACTAACAGTCAAGCAGTTATACTAAATGTCATATAGATAGTCTTGTTGCGTCCTTTATTACATCATATCTTATGTACGATAAATGAGAGTATCTCACAAGTCTCTTAGTTTTATATCTTATACAAAACTTTATATCAAATATAATAGAGATCACTCCCATTGCATTCACAGAGAAAATAAGTCTGAGGTAAACCTTTTTACCTGATAAACATCTCATTATTACATTAATAAAGATAATGTCATTATGATGTAAAATACTAGAAAGAAATTTTTATGCTCCCACTAACCTTTCTATCTCATATGTATTCTCTATGCTTTGATAAAATCAGACAATCTGACTGATATCAAAATTAGAAAACACAAATATCCAGAAAACTCATCCGAGTCTAGAATAGGCTCTATAAGCTAATATACTAAATTGTAATCTTAGCATAATATAAACTCTAGGGCAATTCCAGAATGTACTCTTTAATAAAAGAAATCACAACTGATATCTTATCCGAAGAAGGCACTCAAAAATGCCACTTTGCATCCTTTAGCTAAAATACACAATTTAGTATCATTATTAACCAACAGATCTTAAATTGTTCAATCAGTGTGACTATAGAGAAGTTACCTCAGAATCTACAATAGATTTCTGAGTATAACTTTTCTCATTGTCATACTATAAACGTCAAACCTTTAATAAGTTCACTATGCTTTTGCTGCGTAAACCATTTACACATTTTATGAACGATTCATAATGAAAGCTCAATCAAGTTCCAAACTTGGTCGTAGTAAGCTATGAACAATCTTAGATCTATCGTTTAATGCTAATTTCCGAGATCGATATCAAATATCGTTCCCACTATGAGTTATAAGATAACTTTATTCGATAAGAAAACAACAGAACCATTAAGTATTAAATACTTTGCAAATGATTCTGACATCCTATTGAAATTATTTGGAAGTAATAAAAGGTATTCTCATATTATTAATTATGCAGTTCCATTTATAGTTTATCACTCTCACATTTGACTTCACTAAGTCAAGTCTTTTCTACATTGGTCAACATCCAATGTTACACACTAAGTAATAAAATAATTTTATTACTCGGGATAGTAGAAAAGATATTCTATCAAATAGAATATAATATTCTATTAAATAGAATAAATGATAAACTTATACTCGTACCTTCAAGGCGCAAGTACTATCGATTACATAACCATTATACAAAAGAAAGATTCAAATCTCAAACTTTTCAAGATTCAAATTTTCTACCTATACATATCATATACGTAACTGTTGAAACTAATGGAACATTAATTAAAATGATGAATTAGTGTTACTGGAGCATATCCCCAAAAGTATTGAAACTAATTCGGCAACACTCAATATCAAGCGAATCAAATCATATAAGATTTGATTATTCCCACTTACCAATTCCACTAGCGATGGAATTGTTGAGGAATAATATTGAGTAAGAATCATATTCAATTAAAAACCTTACAACTAATTTCCATAAATTCATATGTTTGATCATATCAAACATCTTTGAACAATTCAAAGACTAACGATGAATTTTAAAGATACAATTTTCAAAACTTCAGATGTAATATCTTTGAACTAGTCAAAATATTCTATCAGCGTTTCATTCGAAACACGTAACTAAGTCACGATGATTCATTGACCAAGTTACGAAGTAAAGAAAACTACTTTAATTAATTTATAATTTATTAAAGTACATACATCTAATGTATCAGTTTAATAAATTTTCCGGTCTAATGACAATCATTGGTTAAATGAGATTTAATCACCTTCCCGAATAAAACATTCAGTAAATGGATAAGGATATTTGGTGTGATTTGGTATCAGACCATTCTTTACAATATGGAATAAGCATCTAATGCTTAAGTGATAAAATCTCATAAAACAATGTTCTAAGTTATTTACTTAACGAATAAATTTCTTAATGTTTATCTATTCGTTAATGACACTACTAGTCGTTCTAAAATATGTAACAAATGTTTACAGAGAACAAGTAACTATCCAATAGTTGCCAGTTATGATATAAAATATCGAAATAATCATTCAATAATATTTTAAATAACTAGATGGGAGATCTGATATCCAATATCTACAGTTGTCGTATTGTGAAAATCGATATTTTCTATACACAACTATACATATCTTCTTTCTTTAGCTTTATTATTTACCTTTAATTATTTACAAAATTTGTAAATAATTGAAAAGCAAATAGTATCTGACACTTGACATCTGAATGTCACTGATAACCGGTAAATATAATAGTATTTACCGTCCCTTTTACTTAATATTTTGTATAGTTTCTTGAGATTTGTGAATATTTTGATGTGTTTTGTGTTATTTTATAGATAAATAAAATTAGAGGACTCTCTGGAAGCAATTCAGGCCTAAAGAATCAAAAAACGGACAAAAAGGGCAAAAATGTAAATTTCCTCCTAAAATGCGTCGTCTGTTAAAATGCACCGCATGCTATCATACGCCGTTAACGTGCGCTGGACACGTGTCAAAATTAGAGAAACTTGCTATCATGCGCCGCTAACGTGCGCCGGACACGTGTCAAAATTAGAGAAACTTACTATCATACGCACATGCTATCATGCGCTTTCCATGTATCAACATCACAGCTGTATTGCTAACGTACACTCCCATGCTGGCGACATTTACTATACACACGTTGTGATGCCAAGGACCTATGCATCGTGATGTGGAGCCAATAATTCAAAGGCCTGACACGTGTCATCATCGTAGTGAATGAGTGGCGTGTCGCGACGCGCAAGCTAATTTACGTCGCGACGCGCTGGGCAGAATTTTCACTATAAATAGAGGCTGAAATCAGAAGGAAAATTCAATCCCTCTGCTGGGGAATTCCTTAAGAATTCTAAGAAGATTGTATCTTCTTTGTTTATTTACAGCTTTCTGTATTTAATTTTATTTACTTTACACAATAATACTTTGTTTATTTTACTTTTCAGTTTTTATTTTTACTGTTCAATATGAGGAGGTAACTCTCTTCTGCTGGGTAAATGGTTAAGCTTTTATTACAAATATTTTGATTAATCCCCCTTAATTATAATATATAAACTATTTAAAACCTGACTTAATGGGATATCGCCTTTATGGTCGGTTGGACTTAATTAAATTGATTTTAACCTAACTAAATTGGATACCGCCTTTATGGTCGGTTGGTAATTATCACGCAAAGTTAATATATTATAATAAGAGAGATATCTAAAATAGAAGTAATAAAATTGGATCCTCTAACCCCATCATTTTCTTTATTTCTTTATTTACCTTTTTACTTTCAAGCTTTTACTTTATGTCATTTACTTTATTTATGTTCTTACTAGTCCTAGATATGTGTTGTAACTAAATTCGTTATTTGGGGTTGTTATGAATTCCAATATCACCGGTTTATAAGGGGTTATTTTGCAGTTTGGGAAATATAAAGGTTTATTTATTGAGCTTTAAGCTTAATGCTTCTTGTTAACTGGCCATTAATAAGATTGATTTGTTAAACTTAAAATGAACTTGGAAAAGAGATTTTAGGTTTCAGTTTTAGACTCAATAGCTCACGATCTCCCGTAAGGATAAATAACCCTTAATAGATTTCCTTACAGGATAGGAATATAGCTGTCGGGCGGGGGTAACCATAATTGGATCTTAATCTTAATGAATTTAGATAACTTGATTGAAATAGGAATATGATTAATTGGGTTATACTGGGTATTTGCACCAGACCATCGGTAGAGGGTTTTGCATAAATTCGTATTCCAGGTTAATAAACCAATATATTGCACAAATGTGAGATAACCACTTCATCTTTAAAAAAAATTGGAAGGATTCACAACTCTGGATAGTTTAATAATATTGAATTTTCCTTTAATTTACTTTCGTGTTATTTATACTTATTTTAAGTTTAAAATCACCATCCAATCAAACAACCAATCCATTAGATACTCGTAAACATTTGACTTAATAAATTGATATCTTAGGTATTAAGTCCTCGTGGGATCGATACATTTTATACTACTTGAACGATACGTGCGCTTGCGTTAAACGTGCTTGATCGCGCCGATCAAGTTTTTGACACTGTTGCCGGGGACTTATTTATCTTTCATTTTAATTTTGGGGTTAGATACCTTTACCCGTGTCAAATTTATTTTTACTTATTATTTATGTTTTCTTTTGTTTCAGGTTCTCAGACACTACATGAGACGAACCAGAAGCTTTGAAATCCGACCGCTTGACCGAGAAATTGAAAGAACCATTAGATAGTTAAGATGGGAAAGGCGAGAAAGCCAATAATCACTGATCAACATGGAACCTGAACCGTTGGAAGTTGCACCACCAATTGCTATTTGAGACAGAATTATTACGGTGGTTGACGGCTTAATTTCAAGCATTGTACTTCCTCTCTTACCAACAAATGCGTGTGACATCAAAATATGCATCCAGATGATACATCAGTCAGTTCAGTTTGGGGGGAATGCAACTAAAGATCATAATGCCCACATTAGCAACTTCCTAGAAGTTTGTGGCACTTTCTATTACAACCGAGCGGCAGAAGAAGCAATGAGACTACATGTTTTTCCATATTCCTTTAAAGACAGAGCTAAGGCTTGGTTACATTCACTACCAGCAGGTTTCATCACAACTTGGAACACTCTAGCCACCAAATTCCTTGCAAAATACTTTCCACCAGCCAGAACTGTGAAGCTGAGGAATGACATCACATCCTTTGTGCAACATGACTCAGAATCCCTCTGTAAAGCTTGGGAAATGCACAAGGATTTGCTCAGAAAATGTCCCCATCATGAGATTGCAAAGTGGCTACAAGTCCAAACCTGCTACAATGGACTTTCTGCACTGATGAGAACTATAATTGATGCTGCGGTTGGAGGAGCTTTAGTGGCAAAAGGAAAAGATCAAGCTTGGGACTTAATTGAAGAAATGGCCAACAATAATTCATTGTGGCCAACAGATATGAGCATGATCCAATGAATTGCTGGAATTTATGAACCTGGATCAGATATGTAAATTCATGGAAACTCTTAGCATGCAAAGCATTATTGGATTCGCAAGTTCACCATATAGAGGAGCACCAAAAACAAACCAACATGATGAGACGGTGAATTATATCAACAATTTCAATCTATATTCCAACACCTACAACCCAGGGTGGAGGAATCACCCCAATTTCGTATAGAGCAACAGTTCAGTGCAAAAGAACAATCCACCACCCGGATTCCAACAAAAAAAAAGGCTAGGAGTATGAGAAAGAACCAGATATAAAAGAATGGATTGCATAGGTGTTCAAAAAGCAACAAGCAACATACGATGCTATGTTTTAAAGCCAATTTGCTTCTATAAAGGCACTTGAAAATAAAATAGGACAACTGGCCAATGCTCAGAGTTACAGACCGCAAAACAACCATCTTAGCAACACAGAACCAAATCCAAGGAACCGGGGGAAAGAGTAATGTCAAGCCATTACTTTGAAAAGCGGTACTGAAATCAACAAAGATGTTGGAATCAAGGCATCCATTGAGGAAGTTCTAAAAGAAACAGACCCACATATGGAGGAAAAAGAAGCAAAGGAAAATGATCAAGAAAGATTCACTCCACCTCCACCTTTTCCTCAACGTCTCCAAAAAAAAACTGGACAAGCAGTTTGCTCGATTCTTGGAGGTCTTCAAAAAGCTGCATATCAACATTCCATTTGCAGAAGCGTTGGAACAAATGCCCATCTATGTCAAATTCATGAAAGACATTCTGTCACAAAAGCGGAGATTGTGAGATTACGAGACATTAGCATTGACAGAAGAATGTAGCGCCATCATTCAGAAAAAACTTCCCCTAAAGTTGAAAGATCCTGGTAGTTTCACCGTCCCATGCACCATATGAGAACATTACGTCTGTAAAACTTTTTGTGATCTAGATACTAGTGTTAATTTGATACATTTTTTGATTTACAGGAAATTACAGATTGGAGAAGCAATGCCCACCTCAGTCTCTCTGCAACTTGCTGATAGAACACTCGTATTTCCGAGAGGTGTAGTTGAAGATGTTCTAGTCAAAGTCGACAAGCTCATTCTCCCAGTAGATTTCATTATCTTTGACATGGAAGAAGACAATGATTTACCTATTATCATCGGGAGACCATTCTTGGCTACTGGTCGAACTGTTATTGATGTACAAAAAGGAGAATTAACCATGAAAGTATAGGACCAAGAAGTTACATGTAATGTTTTCAAAGCCATGAAATTCCCAAGCGATGAAAATGAGGAGGAATGTTTCAGAATTGATGTTGTACATAATATCATCCAGAATATTGATATAATGCAACTTCCCACAGATAAACTTGAAGCTTGCATCACCAACATGACTGACAACGAACTAGATGATGAAATTCTGGAATATATCAACTATCTTGACAGACTCTTTCGCTTTAAATCGACCCCACAGGTGGAAAGTTTGGAACTACCGAAAAAGGAGCGAATCAAGCCCTCGATTGAAGAACCACCACAACTTAAACTAAAGCTACTTCCAAGCCATCTCAGGTATGAATTTTTAGGAAACTCTTCTGATTTACCTATGATTATTTCTTCAACGCTAACATTAGAGCAGAAAGATAAGTTGCTGAGAGTATTACGAGAAAACAAGAAAGCCATTGGCTGGACTATAGCACACATTCGAGGCATTAGTCCATCATTTTGCATGCATAAAATTCTGATGAATGACGAGTTCAAAGCCACAGTGGAGCACAAACGGAGACTAAATTCAATCATGAAGTAGGTTGTGAAGAAATAAATTATCAAATGGTTGGATGCCGGCATCATCTACCCCATCTCTGACAACATGTGGGTGAGTCATAGGTAATATGTGTCAATGAAATGATGAATTATTGTAGTCACAAATGAAAAGAATGAGCTAATTCCAACAAGAACGGTGATTGGATGGATAATATGCATGGATTACATTAAGATGAACATAGCAGCAAGGAAAAATCATTTCCCATTACCATTCATTGATCATATGCTAGACAGATTGGCGAGACATGAGTTCTATTATTTTCTGGATGGATACTCGGGGTACAATCAGATTGCCATCGCCCCAGAAGATAAGAAGAAAACCACTTTTACATGTCCGTATGACACTTTTACTTTCCGCAGGATGCCATTTGGACTATGTAAAGCTCCTGCCACATTTCAACGTTGAATGATGGCCATCTTCTCAGACATGCTGGAACAAAGTATGAAGGTTTTCATGGATGATTTTTCTGTGTTTGGAGACTCGTTTGACCACTACTTGTAAAATCTGGAAAATGTGTTACAAAGGTGCGAAGATACCAACCTAGTACTCAACTAGGAGAAATGCCACTTCATGGTACATGAAGGTATCATCCTGGGAAATCAGATCTCATAAAAGGGAATCGAGGTAGATAAAGTAAAGATTGAGACAATTGAAAAACTACCACCACCAGCAACTGTCAAAGGGATTCAGAGTTTTCTCGGACATGTAAGCTTGTATAGGAGATTTATCAAAGATTTCTCCAAAATTGCTAAACCTCTGTGCAATCTTCTAGAGAAAGACATGGCTTTCAACTTCACCAAAGAATGCCACGAAGCTTTTGAGATCTTAAATTAGAAGATGGTCTCTGCCCCCATCATAGTAGCACCAGATTGGACCCTTCCATTTGAGGTGATGTACGATGCTAGTGATTTTGATGTACGTACAGTTTTGGGACAACGCAAAGAAAAAATTTTCCATACCATTTACTACACCAACAGAACTTTGAATGAAGCTCAACTCAACTACACAACCACTGAAAATGAGTTGCTTGCAGTTGTGTTTGTTTTTTATAAATTATGCTCCTATCTGCTGGGTCCTAAAGTGGTGGTCTACACAGATTATTCTGCAATCAAATATCTGATCGTGATGAAAGACGCTAAGCCCAGATTGATCCATTGGGTGATTCTACTGTAAGAATTTGACGTGGAGATACGAGACTGGAAATTGATAGAAAACTAAGTGGCAGATCACTTATCAAGGCTCGAGAATGGAGAAACAGCGAGCAATAAAATGACAATCAAAGAAAATTTTCCAGATGAACAATTGTTTTCCATGAAACAACATGATGTACCTTGGTATACTGACTATGTAAACTACATAGTATCGGGAAAATGGCCGTTGGAATGGACACATCAGCAACGAAAGAAGTTTTTCAATGAAGTCAAGCACTATGTCTAGGATGAGCCATATTTGTTCAAATGATGTGCTGATCAATTACTGAGACATTGTATTCCACATGAGAAGTCAATAGTGTCTGCCAACATTGTCATTCATCACCATACGGCGGACACTTCAGCGGGAATAAAACTGCAACCAAAGTCCTTCACTCTATTTAAAGATGCTTACTTATTTGCTTTTCAATGTGACAGGTGCCAGAGAACAGGAAATATCTCGAGGAGAAATGAAGGACCTTTGCAAAACATTCTGGAAGTGGAGATATTTGATGTATGGGGGATTGATTTTATGGGACCCTTTGTTCCATCATTCGAATACCTGTACATACTAGTTACAGTAGACTATGTCTCCAAATGGGTTGAAGCAATAGCACAGCCATCAAATGATTCAAAAGTGGTGATAAAATTCCTTAAAAAGAATATTTTAACTCGCTTCAGAACACCTCGGGTGATTATCAGTGATGGAGGCACAAATTTCAGCAACATATATTTTGATGCACTCATATCCAAACATAGAGTTACTCATAAAGTTGGCACTGCTTACGATCCACAATCAAATGGACAAGTTGAAGTTTCAAACAAGGAGATCAAAAGAATCCTGGAGAGAACCGTTGGATCAACAAGGAAGGACTGGTCTTAAAAACTGGATGATGCATTATGGGCCTTCCGGACAGCTTATAAGACACCCATCGGTATGTCCTCATATCGAATGGTGTTTGGGAAAGCATACCATCTGCCAGTGGAGCTTGAATAAAAAAATATTGTGTTAGTGTCCTAGACATGCCACGGGATCTCTAAGCGTGACTAGTGTGTGAATAAATGAAGAAGTTTGCGGAATAAACTTACATTGATCGGCTTTGACTTTCAAAATTTCCATGGATGTTGAAGCTTCCAAGCTCATGGGTGAGTATCCCTATCACATTCATTTGACTCCCATATGTGCTAGCAATAAAAAAATGGATCAAATTTTATCTCCCAATAAGAAGAAAATTTTCCCTAGAGAGAGAGGGAAGCAATCAGCCCTGTGGAGATCAGAGGCCAATCGGCCAAGATGACCAATGGCCTTTCAGCCATGCTTCAAAATTCCAAAAGAAAAGAAGCCAATTGCTTTAACCTTTTGGCCATTAATTGAAAAGTCAGTGGCCATATTTAGTGGCCATTCGGCCAAGAACAATTCAAGGCCATTCGGCCTAAAAGCAAGGAGGGAGAGAGAGAGCATTTTATGTTATTGTTTTTCCAAAAACAACTTGCCAAAACCTTTTCCAAAAAAGTGTATATACTTTTCCAAAAAGTAAAGTCAATGTGTGTTGAACAAGTTTACATAAAATAATCTCAACCACTTACATCAATTAGATTGACTAGTGATGTAAGTTGGTGGGTCCCACACTTTAATTCAAAATTCAAGTTGAGTGAGACTACACATTTCGGGGTCGGGTTCGTTTAATCCGATTAAACGAATTTTCCGTCGCAACGTAATTAAATCTAATTTAATTAAATAATAATGCCTCACAAAATTATTACGAAACTCGCTTACGAATTAATTCTAATTTAATTCGTTCGATTGAATTAAAATCCAATTTTAATTCCGTATTGAAATCAAATTTCAATTAATATATCTAATATATTGTTTTAGCCCAATTAAATAAATTAAATAGTAAAATCCAATTTCACCATTAAATTTACTTTGCCGATTAATATCAAAAATAAATCTCGTTCTCTCCTCTCGACGAATTTAATCCAAGATAAATTCTCGACGCAATAAATCCCATATTAATTCTTTCTCTGATAATTAATCCCAGATTAATTCTTGCCGTAATTAATCCCAGATTAATATTGTTCGAGTCAAATATCATCTTTGAATCTTTGGGATGCGACCCAAGATATCCCTGGATATGTTGGCAGTAAATACGGTCATCGGACTATCCAAACACGTGCGTACCCGATACCACGTTCTTACTGATTTACAAGGCATGGTTGGCTTCTAGCAAAGCACTGTGCCTACCCAATTCTCAAGAAATTTTCTTCTATGGAATATAAGATATTTGTTAGGCGTAGTATACATAGTATTGCGCATTACGATCCAGCATCAGATGTCACATGCTAGGCCTATGGATGGAGTTGTGTCTGCCCCTTACGAAGCATATATTGGATCACTAGCAACTAGTCTCTTTATGATCGGAAAGTCATGACCTAGTCATACGTCCCCGATGGCTATAGCACATAGAGTACCAGTTCTGTATCCCTGCGTGATCATCATCTCCATATGACTGAAGTGATACTTCCATCTTGACATCACACCCAATACACTACGATTCTTAGTATACCCAGAAGAGGCGTGCATAGAACCTGTTAAAGCCCCGGACAACCAAAACCAAAATATATTGATTGTCGCAAGTATTAGCGATGCAAGTCTCAGGTTAAGACCAAATACAACTACCCTGATTCGGATTCTCATAGACACATAGTCATACTACCAATGGGACTCCAATGGGTCTAACCAGAGCGAAGCTGTTTCCGTACCATCGGTAAACAGAACCTCCTATTACACTTGCATGAGTATCAAATACCTAAATATATTAGAACTATGCCGTTACGCTTCCATAACACGCACAAGTGTAATACTAGCCTATTCCGCATTATCGATGTCCAGTCTCGATAATACTATGACTAGGGATATTTAATGATGAAACCTTTGTGGATTAATACTGTCTCATATCTAATTAATCCGGAACTAATCATAAGGACTTTTATCATTTATATATCCGAGTAATCCAATTACAAATGATAAAAGAGCAATTTCCTTTGTCACATAGTTAATTTGTACAACAACACCATGTTATGTACAAATAGTGATTCTATGGGTCATAATTGTCCAACATATTGGGCACTGAGGAAGTTAAATCTTGATCTAGAAGCAGTAGGAGAAAAACAGCTCCACCAACTCAACAAATTAGAGGAATTTCTCCTATATGCTTATAAGAATGCCAAACTGTACAAAGAAAAGACGAATAAATGGCATGATAAAAAAATAATGCGCAAATAACTTGAGCCATGGCAGCAGGTGTTGTTATTCGATTCACGATTGAAACTTTTTCCTGGAAAGTTGAAATCAAAGTGGTCAGGTCCATTTGTGATTAATCAGGTGTTACCCTACGGAGTTATTGAGATATACAACCCCAAATCCAATAATACATTCAGGGTAAACAGCCACCGTGTCAAGCACTACTGGGGAGAATCATTTGAGCGAAAAAAAAATTGTCACACTTTCAGATCCAGCCTAACGTTCGAGCAGTCATGTTTAGCAGATGATGTTAAACTTAGTGCTAGCAGGGAGGCAACCCATGCAATTTGTATATATATTCAGATTTGATGTGTTTTATTTTTGTGTGTTTTATTTTTTGTAGGTAAAGTCACATTTCAGGATTGAAGACGTTCTCTCGAATCTTCACAAGTAATTTCATTCTCTCCCTCAAAACTCTCTGATGAAAGTCTACAAAGCTTGCTTGGAACGAATGAGAATTTTGATGATCAAATGTATTCCTACTGACATTCGTTGGATTATTGAAGCACAGGTCCGATTGGAAGATGAGTCCTCTGACTCTTTTGTGTGATATATGTCTGGTTTCGGAAGAAGCACCCATGCTAAAAAAAGAAGAGCTAAAAGAATGGGTGTTTGCTATAAATGTGCACGCATGGCATGCAATACTCGTTATCGTTCTTTAGGAATGGTGTCTGATAACCGTGAAGATAAAATTAAATTAATTAGGGATGGCTTGAGTAAGGAGTCTTTGGATGGTATATCATTGACTCTTGAGACGCATTCCAGTGGATATGTGCATCCTGCAATTCACATGTTATATACACAATTTTAAAAGGAAAGACAACATTTAAGTCTCGGGAATCTGACTTTAAAAGACCCTATTTGTCAATTTATAAGAAAATTGGATGGGAAGCTTGTCACTGACGCATAGACGTCATTCAAGCCGTTACTTCCTGTAAATATTATTTTCTCTTTGTATTTATCTAATAATTTTGATTTGTTTTGTTATTTTTATTTATTTTCTCCTACAGGATCCAGACTTTTTGACTTTCATGATATATTTTACTATTTAGCTAATAATTGTTATTTGGCAGGTATTAGTGCTATTATTACTCACCATTTTTTAGGTTCTATAAATTGAGCTTGTCATTGCAATCTTGAAGACATCCAGAGTTGAGAAATAAAAAAATGGAAGCAACTTCAAGAAGACGAGTTGTAAATATCTGTGTGTTTTGCGGTACTAGTGTTGGTTCTAAGCCAGAGTTTGTTAAGGCAGCACATGAATTGGGTAGAGTCATAGCTGAGAGGAATATGCACCTAGTATATAGCGATGGAAGTTTTGGATTAATGGGGATCGTTTCAAGGGCCGTATAGGAATGAGGTAGTCAAGTTTTGGGAATCATCCCAAAACCTTAGTATAGGCGAATCTTATAGAACCATCAAATGGAGAACAACTTATCGTACTAGGTATGTCTGAGCGACTTGTGAAGTGATTAATCGTGCTGATGCTTTTATTTCTTTGGCGGTGGCTTGGGCACGATGGAGGAAATTTTTACAGTACTATCTGGGCGAACTTGAGCATACACCAGAAACCAATTGGACTATACAATGCTGATGGATTTTATGATTTTCTTTGTGTATTTCTCGATAATGCCCGGAGAAATGGATTCGTGTCAAAACCTGTAAAATAAATCATCTTCACTGGTAGAACTGCCAATGATTTAATTAACCAAATCTTAGCCTTTGAACCACAAATTGACCGTATCATTTCCAAGATAAATTGGTCTGATAATGATCGTGGTAAAAAGCGTCGGATAAATCTTGATCTTAACCTTTAATTTTCATTTTAGATGTAGAATTTTAGCTAACCATGTATTGTTTCTAAACTCTTCTTCTACTTTTTAAGACATTGGGGACAATGTCTCATTTAGGTTTGGGGGAGGGAAATAGTTGACAAGTATTTTGTTGTTTTTATTTGATTTTTAGTCAAAAAATTTCAACAAATTTCAAAAAAAATTAAACAAATTAAAAAATATTAATAATAATAAAATATTTTGTGTTTTTATTTTTAACTTCACTAATAGCTGAAATTGGTGTGAGATAGCTGTGTAAGGAATTTCCACTCCTGAGACGTATCTCAACCTATTTCGTAACAAGTTAATTTTTTTATTTCCTTTTGAATTATTTAATTTGTGCATTCTCCATAATACAGACTAAAATGGATCTTCGTATGCTCAGTTGACAGATATTATCAATATGCTTGGTAACATACAACCATGAGTTGTAAGTGAAAAGTTTGTAATATTCAGTGCTCTAGTTTAATTGGAGGAAGCATCTAAATGCGATGGAATTTCAAAAAAAATTTGGAAGCAACTTCAAGAAGACGAATTGTAAATATCTGTGTATTTTACGATACTAGTATTGGTTCTAAGCCAGAGTTTGTTGACGCAGCTCAGGAATTAGGTAGAGTCATAGCTGAGAGGAATATGCACCTAGTATATGGCGGTAGCAGTCTTGAATTAATTGAAATTATTTCAAGGGCCGTATAGGAAGGAGGTAGTCAAGTTCTGGGAATCATCCCAAAACCTTTGGCAGAGGCGAATCTTATAGGACCATCAAATGGAGAAGAACTTATCATAGGAGGTATGTCCAAGCGACTTGTGAAATGTTTAACCGCGCTACATGGGTTGAAGATGTTATAATATATATATATATATATATATATGAAACCCGAGTAATTAAGTTTGTAAGGGTGTCTTAACACCTACTGCCCTAAAGCCAACTAGCTTGGGAGTCATTGGCCCAAAGCTCGCTACATGGATGAAGGATATTGTATATAAATAAATAAAAATCAAGAAAAAAAAAATTCCATTGCTAAGAAGGTGTGAATTTTGATATAACTTTAGGACAAAAATATTACTCTCTTTTCAACTACACTTATGAATATTGTAGGCTCATGAGTTGATTAATACCTTGTTGGCTGTGTATACAGAGAATGGTAAAAAAAAATCGAAGAATTTACTTATTTGGTAATTTAGAAAGAAAGAAAAAAAACTACTAACTTGGATAAAAGTTTCACTTGTTTAGTCACTAACTTGTTTATTCTCTTTTCTTTTGTCTTTTTGCTTTTGTGTGCATTAGATTGACGTTTGTGGGTGTCGTTGCAGTAAGCCCTCACGAGACTACAACTCGTCCACTTGGGACACCTAGGGTTTTAAAGGCTTGTTGCATACGCTAAATGCAACCGTGATCCTTACGAAAATGGCTTAGTTTAATTTAAATTTAAATATATTTATTGCATTTTATTTTGTTTTGCTCGAGGAGTAGCAAAATGTTAGGTTTGTGGGTGTGATAAGCGGTAAATATATTAGTATTTACCATCTTTTGTACTTAATACTTTGTATAGTTTCTTGAGATTTGTGAATATTTTGATGTGTTTTGTGTTATTTTGTAGATAAATAAAATAACAGGACTCTCTGGAAGTAATTTGGGGCTAAAACATCTGAAAACGGACAAAAAAGGCAAAAATGAAAATTTCCTGCTAAAATACGTCGTCTGCTAAAATGTGTTGGTGATAAAATGCGCTGCCTGCTATTATGAGCCGCTAATAAGTGCCAGGCACGTTTTAAAATCAGAGAAACTTGTTATCATGCGCCGCTAACGTGCGCCGGACACGTGTCAAAATCAGAGAAACTTGCTATCATGCGTACATGCTAACATGTGCCTGCCATGTGTCAACATCACAACAGTCTTGCAAAAATTCGTTGGACACGTGTCATCATCCCATTATACAGACAATTACTATGCATAGGTGTCGCGATACGGAGCCAATAATTCGGAGGCCGGACATGTGACATCATCGCAGTGAATGAGTGGCGCGTCATGATGCGCAAGCTATTTTACGTCGCGACGCGCGTGGCAGAATTTTCACTATAAATAGAGGCTGAAATCAGAAGGAAAATTCATACATTCTTCTGGGGAATTCCTTAAAAATACTAAGAAGATTGTATCTTGTGTGTTTATTTACAGCTTTCTGTATTTAATTTTTTTACTTTACGCAATAGTAATTTCTTTATTTTACTTTTCAATTTTTATTTTTACTGTTCGGTATGAGGAGGTAACTCCCTTCTACTGGGGTAAAAGGTTAAGCTTTTATTACTAATATTTAGATTTATCTCCTTTAATTATAATATATAAACTATTTAAAACTTGACTTAATGGGATATCGCCTTTATGGTCGGTTGGACTTAATTAAATTGATTTTAACTAACTAAATTGGATACCGGTTTTATGGTCGGTTGGAATTAATTATAAATTTGACTTAATCGGGATACCGCCTATATTGTCGGTTGGTAATTATCACGCAAAGTTTATATATTATAATAAGGGAGATATCTAAAATAGAAGTAATAAATGTGGATCTACTAACCCCCAACATTTTCTTTGCTTTATTTACCTTTTTACTTTCATGTTTTTCCTTATATCATTTACTTTATTTAAGTTTTTACTAGTCCTAGATATGTGTTGTAACTAAATCCGTTATATGGGGTTGTGATGAATTCAAATATCACCGGTTTATAAGGGTTATTTTACAGTTTGGGTAATATAAAGGTTTAATTATTGAGCCTTAAGCTTAATGCTTCTTGTTAACTGGCTATTAATAAGATTGATTTGGTAAACTTAAAATGAACTTGGGAAGAGATTTTAGTTTCAGCCTTAGACTCAATAGCTCACGATCTCCCTTAAGGATAGATAACCCTAATAGATTTCCTTACAGGATAGGAATATACCTGTCGGGCGGGGGTAACCATAATTAGAACTTAATCTTAATGAATTCAGATAATTATATTGACATAGAAATATGATTAATTGGGTTATACTGGGTATTTGCACCTGACCATCGGAAGAGGCTTTTGCGTAAATTCGTGTTCTAGGTTAATAAACAAATTTATTGCACAAACGTGAGATAACCACTGCATCTTTAAAAGATATTGGAAGGATTCACAACCCTGGATAGTTTAATAATATTCAACTTTCCTTTAATTTACTTTCGCGCTATTTTTATTTTTTTAAGTTTAAAATCACCATCCAATCAAACAACCAATCCATTAGATACTCGTAAACATTTGACTTTATAAATTGATAGCTTTGGTATTAAGTTCTCCTGGGATCGATACATTTTATACAACTTGAACGATACATGCTCTTGCGTTATATGTGTGTGATAACGCCGATTAGTCATTAAACCCAGAAACATCATTATCAGATAAATAAATACCTGATCATGATTTTTTAATGCTAGTAAAGAATCTCGAGAAATGAACCAATTCATGTCAATCTTTACTGCATAAGAAACAATTCTCAGCAGAAGTTTGAGCGAACCGTACATAGTTCGGGTGTAGGACACTTGAGTGATTGGCTATGTGCCAAGTGGGAGATTGTTGGACATTTATGACCCATAGCATCACTATTTGTACAGATCATGGAGTTGTTGTACAAATTAACAATGTGACAAATGAAATTGCTCTTTTATCATTTGTGATTAGATCACCAAGATATATAAATGATAGAAGGTCCATATGATTAGTTCCGGATTGATAAGATATGAGACAGTATCAATCCATGAAGGTTTAATCATTAAATATCCCTAGTCGTAGTATTATCGAGATTGGACATCGATAATGCGGAATAGACTAGTATTGCACTTGTGCGCGTTATGGGAGCATAACTGCATAGTTCTCATATATTTGGTATAGTGTTGGAGTTAAATCAAGTCCACAAGATCACAAACATGCATAAAAAATCACATATGAACACATCAAAGGAGGTGGCGGAATCAACTCACATTGAATTCGGTTTTGATGGATGAAGAACAAGGTGCGTTTTTAAGCTCCCTCCAAGCTCGGCAATGGCTTCTCCTTGCAGTGGGCTGTGCGATTTGGACTGGTTTGGCTTCCTCCATGTTCGGCCATTGATGAGATCCATTGAAGCTCCAAGCTTCAACCTTCCAAGCTCACAAACTCACTTCCCTATCACCTTTGTATCACTCCTAGAGTGTGCTAGCACTAAGTTTTGAAACAAAAAAGGTCATCTTGCTTCTCCATTTGCTCGGCAGAAAACGCAACAAGAAGAAGAAGAAGACTGATGCCTAAAGTGAAGGAGGAGAGAAAGAGAGGGAGATGAAGAAACCGTATGCCTTGCATGTGAGAGAGAGAAAATGATAAGTTTTATATTTTTTAATTTTATTTTCAAAAAACAAAATAAATATATAAATCATTATCAAATATTTTAAAAGTAAAAAGCAAAAGTCTAATAATGCTTTTCTACTTTTCACACATCATATCTACTTTACTTTAAGTCATATCACATCACTTTAATAAAGTGACATGTTGTCAAGTCACATCACTCAAAGTGACAATTGATTTGACGCATGATGTGACAAACGATTTGACGCTTGATGTGACTCGCGTGTCGCGTTCGAATTCGAAATGCGAATGCGCTCGCAATCACTCTCGGGCTCGGGTTCACTAATTCCAAATTAACGAATTTTCCGTCGCGTCGTAATTAAGTGATTACGCCTAGTGAATTCACTATTCACGTCGCTAACGAATTAATTCTAAATTAATTCGTTCGCCCGAATTAAAATCTAATTTTAATTCCGCGTCAAAATCCAATTTCTAATAATATATCGAATATATTATTTTATCGATTAATTCCAAATTAATCGTTCTCTCTCTTTAATTAATATTTTATCCGAGATAAAATATCTCCGTAATTAATCCCAGATTAATTTTTCTCTCTCATCGAATTAATCCCAGATTAATTCTATCTCTCTCTTCTAATTAATCCCAGATTAATCAAAGTGCGAGTAATACGTCATCGGTGAATCTTCGGGAACCGACCCATGAGATCTCCGGATATGTTGGCAGTAAATACGGTCGTCGGACTATCCGAACACGTAAGTACCTCGTACTACGTTTATACCGATTTACAAGACAAGGTTAGCCTCTAGCAAAACGCCATGCCTACCCAATTCTCCAGAAATATTCTTACAGGAATATATAGATCTGTATCAAGCGTAGTATACCGTAGTATTGTGTATATCGGCCCAGTATCGGATAATCACGTGCTAGGGCTGGGGCTGGATAAGTGTCTGCCCCGTCCGAAACACATGTCGGATGTCTAGTAACATAGTCTCTATAATCGGATATACATGACCTGGTCACAATATCCCGATTGGTTGCGCAACACTCAAGAGCACTAGTACCGTATCCTGCGTGACATCAACTCCAATATGACTGAAGTGACACTTCGTCTCGACATCACACCCAATACACTACGACTCTCTGATAAACCCAGAAGCGGTGTACACAGAACCGGTTAAAAGCCCTGTACCACCAAGACCAAAGTCTACCGATTATCGTAAGTATTAGCGATGCAAGTCTCAGGTTAAGACTATACACACCTACCTCGATTTCGGCCTCCATAGACACATAGTCATAATACCAATGGGATTCCGAGGGGTCTATCCAGAGCGAAGCTGTTTCCCGTACCATCGGTGAAACACGACCTCCTATCGCACTTGCATAAGTATCCAATACTTATATATATGAAACTATGCCGTTGTGCCCTCACAACACGCACAAGTGCAATACTAGCCTATTCCGCATTATCGTGTCCAGTCTCGATAATACATCGGCTAGGGATATTTAATGATTAATCCTTCGGGGATTGATACTGTCTCATATCATCTCAATCCAGGAACTAATCATATGGACCTCTCTTCATTTATACATCTATGGTGATCTAATCACAATGATGAGAGTGCAATTTCCTTGTCACATAGTTAATTTGTACAACACACCATGATCTGTACAAATAGTGACGCTATGCGTCATATTATCCAACAATCTCCCACTTGGCACATAGCCAGTCACTCGAGTGTCTAACACCCGAACTATGTACAATTCGCTCAATTACTGAGGAAAGGTTTTCGTCAGCGGATTTGCTTAATTTCGTCTGACGCGATTTACACGATCATCACATCGCCACGATGTATGATCCGAACGAATCAGATGATATAGAAGTATATATCTGGATCATCGATGAGACCTTTAATTCTTTAGCCTGTGCTGACGCCTAGCTCAGCTGCTAACAGAACTATATCTAATCATTAGATTTATTATCGATCCAAATGGCTTCTATTGCTGCCTTAGCTGCAGCAATAATCCGTATTTGTTGTTAATTCGGCAACAGTTATCTTGCTCGGAATATTCCAGCTCACTGCACCGTTATTCAAACTGTATAGTACCGCAGTATTTACCGGTTTGGAAACTTGCAGCAGTGATCCCATGTTGGATAATATGACCCATAGCGTCACTATTTGTACAGATCATGGTGTTGTTGTACAAATTAACTATGTGACAAGGAAATTGCACTCTCATCATTTGTGATTAGATCACCATAGATATATAAATGAAGAGAGGTCCATATGATTAGTTCCTGGATTGAGATGATATGAGACAGTATCAATCCCCGAAGGATTAATCATTAAATATCCCTAGCCGAAGTATTATCGAGACTGGACATCGATAATGCGGAATAGGCTAGTATTGCACTTGTGCGCGTTGTGAGGGCACAACGGCATAGTTCTCATATATATAAGTATTGGATACTTATGCAAGTGCAATAGGAGGTCGTGTTTCACCGATGGTACGGGAAACAGCTTCGCTCTGGATAGACCCCTCGGAATCCCATTGGTATTATGACTATGTGTCTATGGGAGGCCGAATCGAGGTAGGTGTGTATAGTCTTAACCTGAGACTTGCATCGCTAATACTTGCGATAATCGGTAAACTCTGGTCTTGGTGGTACAGGGCTTTAACCGGTTCTGGGTACACCGCTTCTGGGTTTATCAGGGAGTCGTAGTGTATTGGGTGTGATGTCGAGACGGAAGTGTCACTTCAGTCATATTGGAGTAGATGTCACGCAGGATATGGTACTAGTGCTCTTGAGTGTTGCGCAACCAATCGGGATATTGTGACCAGGTCATGTATATCCGATTATAGAGACTATGTTACCAGACATCCGATATGTGTTTCGGACGGGGCAGACACTTATCCAGCCCCAGCCCTAGCACGTGATTATCCGATACTGGGCTGATATACACAATACTACGGTATACTACGCTTGATACAGATCTATATATTCCTGTAAGAATATTTCTGGAGAATTGGGTAGGCATGGCGTTTTGCTAGAAGCTAACCTTGTCTTGTAAATCGGTATAAACGTAGTACGAGGTACTTACGTGTTCGGATAGTCCGACGACCGTATTTACTGCCAACATATCCGGAGATCTCATGGGTCGGTTCCCGAAGATTCACCGATGACGTATTACTCGCACTTAGATTAATCTGGGATTAATTAGAAGAGAGAGATAGAATTAATCTGGGATTAATTCGGAGAGATAGAATTAATCTGGGATTAATTCGATGAGAGAGAAAATTAATCTGGGATTAATTGCGGAGATATTTTATCTGGGATAAAATATTAATTAAAGAGAGAGAACGATTAATTTGGAATTAATCGATAAAATTAATATATTCGATATATTAATCGAAATTGGATTTCGACGCGGAATTAAAATTAGATTTTAATTCGGGCGAACGAATTAATTTAGAATTAATTCGTTAGCGACGTGAATAGTGAATTCGCTAGGCGTAATCACTTAATTACGACGCGACGGAAAATTCGTTAATTTGGAATTAGCGAACCCGAGCCCGAGAGTGATTGCGAGCGCATTCGCATTTCGAATTCGAGCGCGGCACGCGAGTCACAACAAGCGTCAAATCGTTTGTCGCGTCAATCGTCAAATCAATTGTCACTTTGAGTGATATGACTTGACAATATGTCACTTTATTAAAGTGAATAGATGTGATGTGACTTAAAGTAAAAGTTGAAATGATGGAAAGCATTGTTGCTTTTTATTTTTTGACTTTAGAATTAAAAGATAAGATATATATATGTGTTTTATTTATTTTTACTTGGTAAAATAAAAAAAAAAATATATATTGGACATCTTTTTCTCTCTCTCACGGTACAGTACTCGGTTTCTCTTCTCTCCCTCTCTTTTCCCTCTTCTTCTTCTCTTCTCTTCTCACGGCATTGTGCCGATTTCTTCTTAAAATTTTTTCTGGTTTCACGAAAATTTGAGAAGCAAGATGAAGATGATTAGTGCTAGCACACTCTAGGAGTGATACAAAGGTGATAGGGAAGTGAGTTTGTGAGCATGGAAGCTTGAAGCTTTGAGCTTCAATGGATCTTGCATGGCCGAATCTTGGACGCACAAAGATGATCAAAACCGAGCAACCCCTGCAGTTTTTGGAGACAAAACCGAGCATGATGGAGCACCAAAAACGCACCTTTGTTCTTCTTTCATCAAAACCGAAAATCAAAGTGAGTATATTCCGCACCTCCTTTGATGTGTTCATATGTGGTTTTTATGCATGTTTTGTGATCTTTGGGACATGATTGAACTCCAACAATGGTATCTTGAGCTTTGGATGCATGAAAACCGAATTAGGGTTCTTGAGTGAATTTGGGGCTTTTTGATTTTGGCTTGATTCTGACAAATTGATTGTGTAAGAATGCTTATATATGATCTAATTTGAGATATATGTAATCAATTTGACAAAAGAATCATTGGATTGATTTTCCCCAATTTGCAAATTTTTGGTCAAAACTTTAATTTGGGTAAACTCGATTTATGCATGATATGGTTGAATTGTTTGATGCATTATGCTTGAATGAGGTTGAATTGAAGTTGTGCATGATCAATTTCAAGAAAATTGGATTAGATCAATTTTCCCCAATTCTTAGGTTGGATATGAAACTTTAATTGGGTAAAATGTGTTTAAAGCATGTTTTAATTGAATTGGATTTTCAAGTATGCTTAGAACATGTTTAATTGAGATTGTGTGTGGTCAATTTCATGAAATTGGATTGGATTCATTTTTCCCCAAATTGGAGGCTTGGCCGAAAATTGGAAGAACCTAATGTCTTGGTAATTTTGTTTGTTTGATCATTGGATGACTTAAAACAATTGGTTAATGTTGTTTTGAAGTTCAATTGGATTGAATTTGATTTGGAACATTTTTCCCTTTTAAAGTGGCTTGGCCGATTTTAAAAGACATGAAATTCATTGTGATTTTGTTGTTTGATTCATTGGATGAGTTGAATTGATTTGGTAAATTATGATTGTGGATTCAATTGGATTGAAACCGAATCGAATTGAAAAACCCCTAATTGCCGAGACTTGATAGCATGTTAATTGGGTTTGATTTTGATTGAATTGTGTTGGACACTATTTGGTTGTTAAAGTGCATGATTAATTAGGCTAATTGATATTTTAGAAATGTTAATTGGGTAATTGATTGTGTATTACACTTAGGTTAATTAATTGTGAAATTTGGAATTTTATAAGTTAATTAATTTGGGCTTAGTTTTGGAAATTGGGCTTATTAGGTTGTAATTGGGCTTTTGGGCTTTGTTGTAACAAAGTTGGGTTTAGGCAAAATTGGTTGGATCCAATTAGGCCCAAAACCGAATCCAAAAGGTCCAATT